>CACRXP010000694.1:272390-293499 GCA_902702965.1 Spirometra erinaceieuropaei | reverse complement strand
CTGGGGTTCCACGGGCACGGGCTCATGTCCGTGCTCTGCCTTAAACGACGTTACGGCAAGGTAGCCCGCCTTGCGATGCCCAATGTTAAAAAACGCATCACAGCCCACGCGCCTGCGCAGTCGCTGATTTACCAAAGTTAATGCAAACGTACTTTCGAGTTGAAGCCAGGACGCAAACGTATTTGCGGCTGGAAAACACAAATGTCTCGGCCTCAGGGCTGCCGGCGATGAATTTGTGGGAATTAACTGGCTTAAAATGGTAGCCAGTTTCCTAAACTTGGTCATCGCAAACAGAAACACCAGTTACCTCACTAAACCGTGAGATCGCCTCATCCAATTCCCTAAACGAAGGGAATTTTTGTCCATGGAGAAGTCTTTGGAAAGCCTCAACAGCAACGTCGCCTGCCGCCATTGCTCCTATAACGTGTTGTGACCTTGACAAATTCAAATACCCGCGCATAGAAAGCCTGCCCAATCAGCTGACGGGCTCCCACCAATCAACGGCAAGGCACAAGGCCAATCAGCTGACTGACTCCGCCAATCAGAAAACCGAAATGAGAACCAATAAAGGGCAGGTGACGTTCCGCGACGTCGTTGAGCAGTTCATCGCAGAACAGACACTACGGACACAGGCCAACTTCAAAAGCCCGGCGAATGAACCGGTCAAACCAAATATTTCTGATGGATGTCGCACTATCTGTTCGGTTTGCAGAACGTGATGACTTTTACTTAAGTTTCCAATCATTGGTTTGCACTATTTGTAAAAAAACATGCATTGCCTGGCATATCAGCGGAGCAGCAGTTGACAGTTAACAGTTGACTGAAAAACAAGTACCGGGTCGCAGAGCTGAGGGATGATATGGTGGAGAAATTCTTGAGAACAGCGGGAAAGCCGAACATTAAGGAGGGTATTTTGCCTTGGCTTTTAATAGAGAAACAGAATTTCGTAGTTGCAGTGCCAGCAATGCTTTTGAGACCGCTGGTTCTCTGCTTGACTCCATACCTTTCCCGACCGCCGTCTTGGAAAGGGAACTGCAAAATCTCAAAAAAACATAGCCCTCGGGTCCAAACAATATACCGACCAAATTCTTAAAAGAAGTGGCAAATGAACTCTCTAAACCACTAGCACACATATTTTGCTCGTCATTCGAATCAGGGAGGCTGTCATCGGAATCGAAGACAGCAAACATCTTTCCGATATACAAGGGCGGGAATCGCACTGATGCTCCAAATTACCAGCCTGTTAGTCTCACCGGCATCTGCTTTAAAATAATGGAGACCATAGTTAAGAAAGCAACAATGAAGTTCCTGGAGAAGAACCACTTACTCTCAGACCTGCAGCACGGCTTCAGACAGAACCGCTCGTGCCTTTCCAGTTTATTGCTCTCGACGGAGCAGTGGACTCGCGCACTGGACGATGATGATAGGGTCGATGTCATCTACACGGACTTCAAGACGGCGTTCGACAGCGTCCCACACAAACGCCTAATCTACAAATTTTCTGAAATTGGGATAAGAGGAAGGCTGCTGACATGGATAACAGATTTTCTTAGAGGGAGATCATAAATCGTGTGTGTTGAGGCGTCAAGGCCAACTCATTCCCCCGTTCTAAGTGGTGTATCCCAGGGCTCCGTCTTAGGACCGTTGCTATTTTTGGTTTGCATTAACGACTGCGCCGACGACCTGGGATGCAGCGCCATCATGTTTGTTGACGATGTAAAGTTGTGGAGAACCATCTGCTCTGACACAGACAGGAACGCGCTTCGAGACAGTCTCAACCACCTGAGCAGCTAGTCAGCTCGTTGGCTGTTTTATTTTAATGTGGACAAATGTGTGGTCCTGAGACTCCGTACCAAAAAACCACAATGGAGGAGGATTCCTTTCACTGCGTACAGGGTCGTCATTCCCTTTCAAATGTTGTGGAATAGAAAGACCTCGGCGTTCTAAGATCTCCTCGCTGGAACCATCATCACAGTGTCGAAGGGCAGCCGAAAGCGCGATAAGGGTGTTATTTGCGCCGAGGCGAGGATTTGTGCAGATCGTTAAAGAGCCGTTCGGAAAAACCTATAGGGCATTCGTTCGGTCTCAATTAGTGCATGCAGTCCAAGCCTGGCGACCGCGGTTGAAGAAAGACCATCAACGACCGGAAGGAGTACAGGCGATTGCTACGAAGATGGTCAAGAATCTTGATCATCTGCTTCACGAAATCAGACCGAGCGAACTAAATCATTTTCCTCTAAATTACAGGCAACTGCGCGGCGATCTCATTGAAACGTGCAGGATTGTCAGACGTCGTGAATGTGCTCTAGACTTTGATGAATTCTTCGAATTGGCCGGAACTGACCGTCTGCGTGGTCATCCCTTCAAACTGCAGATGAAGCTGGCCCATTCGGATATCCGACGGAACGCTCTCTCTCACAGGGTCATTGGAGCATGGAACGGACTCCCTGATGCAGTGGTTCTTTCCGAAACTCTCGAATCTTTTAAGTGTATACTACATGCTCATTTGCTGAGAAACTACTGTACATAAAATCACGATTGTTTTAACGGCGGCAGTTTGCTCCTTGCTCATACTTACCAAAACTTTTGAATTTCCGCATTTGCTAATGTAATTGATGATAATATTTCTGTTTATCGATATGAATAGGGAGCTCAAGGGCGAGAGCCTCATTCCCTTAGTAAACTAACTTAAACTGACTTGAACATTTCCTTATTAGCGAAGACTTTCAAAAGCTCCTCGAGCAGCAATTCTCGCAATGTGAGCAACGTTCTTTTGAACCCATTTTCACGGATGTTAAGAGGCATGAACCCGCACCCAATCTGTGGTATCGAGAATTTAGACGAATCTGCAACCACGATTTTAAGTCTTTCTGCTCCAATTAAAATCTTAGTTTACGGCAATGCCTAGGCAGACTTTAACTTCTTCATTTTTACTGAGAAGCCAGCTCTCTTTGCCTTTTTCTGGGGGTATTCTTTCCCAGAGAGCCGAGTTTTGGATATGGCTGAAATTTACTTAATGGACAGTGGTCTACCCGGCTTATTAGCCCGTCTGTGTGTGTGTGCCACACAACAACTTATCGCTAAACTTGCGCACACGAAGATTCGGTGGGTCTATCTGGGAGCTCGCACAAGTAAGCATAATAGAAACCATAGTAAGGAGTCATCTCCACTTGTCCCTTATTCCAGTGCCATCAAGTGAGTTCCAAAGTGAAAAATTTTCTTTTCGACAGATTTGGACCGCCATGACCGGTCCAAATATGCCAGCTCAGTTTAGTGAGTACTATGCTGACTTGCGTTGAGAAAGGGTACATACATACAGGCCCTAGTCTCTTTACTCTTTTTGTCACAAAAACCTATCGACCGAATAGTGCTTATGTTTGGCACAGTGAGTGGGTGCACACACGCCTGACTTTTTCACTGCTTCGACGGCATGAGACCCCCATTCGCGCAGTTCCTAAATGGTGCTGCATATGAACACTACAATAGCGGTTGCGATATGCGACTTGTTAAGCACCAAATATAAAATAAGATGTGCATATCGAACTGTTTTTTTTCAACTTTACCAAAAGCATTGCCCTTGATAACATCCACAGAATCTGGAAAAAATCGCGAATGCATATTTTAGTTTCCCAGAAGTTTTTTCAAATTTTTGACCACAATTTTAGCGGGTTGGACGAGAAAGAAACGTTGACCACAATGTGTGGAATTTTCAGGAAGATCTTAATTTGTTTAGAACTTAGACGACCCCAGGGAGAAGAAGTCAAATTTTGATTGTCCAGCAAAACCAGTTTTCCCAGCATTTATGTCTTATTGCTCCCTACACGTCCCCTCAGGTTTCTGACTTACTTCTCGACGTTCTGCTCCGCAAGTAAACTACCAAAAAGCCTATCCTTTCGAAGATGAAGATGCCATCATTGGAACAAGAAATTTGTTGGCTTGACGTTTCGGATTCTCACTCGAATCTAGCATCAGAGACATTCGCAGATAAAAGTGATGGTGGCACCAGGAGTGTAGTATTTATAGCACGTGGCTACCGTGAGACCGTATACGCACTGCAATTGACAGTTCTCGCGATCACCTCTGGGGTCGTTATTGATGCGTTGGTGGCTTATCGGTCTGATTTCGTCATCCGTGCTGGATGTTGGTGTGACGATTGCTCGGCAAACTGGCTCACTGTCACTGTGATAATTGTTCGCCCGCCTCCTTCCCACGTAACTGCCCAGGGAAAGTCTCAGCACGGAACATGGTACTGGGAGGTCATTGTGCTTGTTGATGCATTGCGGGTCTGAGCACCATGACTCGAGCAGCTCGCGGCTCACGTGGTTATCACCCCTTGCGAGAATTTCGGCTTCTTAAAATTGGAAAATATTGCCGAGTCCTGTCGAGTGTGTCGCCACCTGACAGTTAGCGACTCCCCGCCTCACTGCTGCTGCGTGCTCGGCAATTCGGGTACGGAGTAATTTCCCAGTTTCTCCGACATAGTTGCTTTGTCCGCAAATACACCATATTCGGGTGACGACTCCAGACGTTTCCTGCCGTGGCACCGGATCTTTAGGCATTATGAACTGGCGACTAATTGTTGCTTCCGGCCTGTGTGCAACCCCAACTCCAAGTGGAGTGAAAAGATGACTGACGGCTTCCGAGGCGTTCTTCATGTACAGAAGAGCCCGCCAAAATGTGGGGCCAGTTGGATTTGGGCTCTGGTGTCCTTTTCGTATGCACTGGTTGACAAAGTTGCGCGAGTAGCCATTGGCTCTCATTACTCGTCGAAGTTATAGTAATTCAACAACCTTGTCTTCCGTTTCACTGCAGTGCGTCTCGAAGCGCCGGTATAGCGCCCTTACGCATCTGCGTTTGTGACTGATCGGGTGGTTGCTATTGGAGTTCAATATTTGCGTCTTATTTGTCGCTTTCTTGAACGCTTTGTTTTTTAGTCCACCACAATCTTTGCGGCAGACGAGGACATCCAAGAAGGCCAGCTGGTTGTTCTCCTCCTCCTCCATCGTGAATTGAGTGTCCGGGAAGACGGCGTTGAGATGTTCTTTGAATGTCAGCACCTGATTCCTTTTGATGACGACGAAGGTGTCATCAACATATCGAGCCCAGAACTTCGGTCTGTGGTGTCGGAAAACCAGCGATTCCAGCCGTTGAAGGACCGCCTCGGCTATGAGTCCCGAAATTGGCGAACCCATTGGCGTTCCCTTCACCTGCTTGTAGATTGTTCCGCCAAGCGCGAAGTACGTATTGCGGCCGAACTTCAGGAGCTGGATGATTTGGGCGTGTCCGAGGCGATTCTGCGTTTCGTCGTATTTCTCTCGTAGGAGTAGTTCGATGGTCTCGACTGCCAGGTCCTGCGGGATAGAAGTAAAAAGGGACGTGACATCAGAGGAAACCATGACATCGCTTGGCAGGGGACTTACTCCTTTAAGTTACTCCAAGAATTGCGTTGACAATCTGACTTTGGTGTTCGAATCGGAGGTCAGAAACCTGAGACGTCACAGCAGCCACTTTGCCATTCCGCAGGTTGGAGTGCCCATTATTGATACGATGGGCCGGAGAGGAGCGCCCTCTTTGTGCACTTTTGGGAGACCGTAGAATCGGGCTAAGGCCTTTTCTTGTGCTCTCGCCATGCGTCGATTGACGTTATTGCACCGGAGTTTTTCTATTGCCAACTGTGTTGCATTAATTTCGCGTGTCAGCGTTTTTTGGGGTTTTATTCGCATGAGACATAGGACTGACAATCCTCAAACAAGCTTTTGACCTTTTGACTGTACTCTGTGCCGTCTAATACGACCGTTGGACGCCCGTTGACCGCAGGCACGATAACTTGGTCGTTCTCGGCCCTGAGTTCCTTAAGTGCATCGCGCTCTACCTTGGAAAGCACGTCGCGCGGTCTATGAGCCATGAGGAGGGAGGACACCTGGTGTCGAATGAGGTTCTTCGTTTTGTCTGTCTCTCCCGTCTGACTGAGGATGGATTCCACTGCTGCGACCGTACTGGCAGGCTTGGCATCGGCTGTGTTGAATGAGGCCTCGTGCCGTAATACTTGCATTTCTTTCTCCGTCAGTTCCTTTAGCGACAAGTTTTGCACCAGTTTGTCGTTCTTGGATGACATTGGAGCAGGCAGCTTACGAAATTTGCTCTCTATGGCTGCTTCGACTGTTGCTTTCTGTTCGCGTGTTAGTTCGGCCAACCTCTGTTGATGCAGTTTTGTGCCGTCCTCGCCCATGAACTCGCAGCGCCTTGCTTTCTCCAGGTCAATCCTCTGACGGTATTTGCGAATCCGTGAGTGGCAGTCTTGAAGGAGCATTCGGATCATTCGTCGGCCGTACTGAAGTACTGCGTTTCTATCAGCAACTGCTACTACTGCCACTACTGTTGCGAATACTGCTACCACTATTAGTACGGACACTACCACTACAACCAATACCACTCCACCAACTGTTATGGTATGGGTAACACTGACTGATGTAAAACATCAACTATATTTTTATCCCTTAAGATCAGGAGTTTTTTTCACTGCCGGTCGGATTTATGTTTAATCGCTCCCCTTGACAATGCCTGTAAACTGGCATTAAATAAAAGTTTATTTATTTATTTATTTAGTAGCAGTAGAACCAATGGCTGTACAGCTGCTAATAATTAGATAAATCGTGACGACAGAAAGTGAATTACAATACAGTAAATAGATAACTAATGCTGTAGCCGTCTCTGCAACCGGTAATAATAACAGAAATTGCGGTAATTTATGGTATCGCTCACTAGCACGAGCAATATCTTAAAAGACAAGACGAACGCACACTCGACGGGAAAAGCAGTGGAGGCAAAGAATTAAAAAAAACATGCCTACTTAAATCAGCGAGCGTTTATTTTTAATTTCGAAACAGTCCTATTCGCAGCAAATCGGAGTTTTGCGACACTGGTATCATACCCAGGATTGGGCCCAGAACGCTCTCACGCGGAAAGCCATGGTGTACGGATGCTTATTCCAATTTAGCGTTACCTATACACACACGCTGAGATCTGCCAGTAAGAAAGTCGGCTAAGCATTTCAGCTGATTTCCATTCACGCAATTTTGACGTAGTTTAAATATAAGGCGCCTGTGTGGAACCTTACCAAAAGCCTTTTTGAAGTCAATACACACGGCGCCGACTGATAAATATATTTCGATTAATTTCGTCCAGCTGCCCATGGATACTAGGCCGGTTCAGGAATACCCTAGCAACACTTTCTGTTAAGGTATCCGATGAAGGAACGGCAATCGGCCATTGTATTAAACGGTCAGCCGCCATCAGAATATGAGATTACCTACGTGAAAGGGGTAGCGAACAAAATAAGTTCAAGTGGACATGGTGGAAACGAACATCAGAAACGGCAAATATACTTGGTGGAGAAAATGTGTGGCGGCAGACATTGTTTTTCTGGCAGGCGATACACTGCCTAGTCCGAAAAGCAATGGCAAAGTTCATTTTCGGCCAGATAAAACGGGCGGCGATTAGCTTACGACAAGCGAGGATGCCGGAATGCGAGAGGGGACGGAAGTGATCAAACATCACCTTGCGTAAGATGGTGAAACAAGAGGCCGAGGAGTACCTATGGACCACTCGCACAAAATCGTGCCGGGGAGTGGTGCATCTCGAAGTTGCAGAGCAGTAGACGTACGCAGGTCAGCGATACACGTGTCTTCTAACTGGAGTTCTACAAGCACAGCCGGGTCGAAAATGGAGGTTAGGTTGTTAATTCGCGGTCTAGATAATTCATCAGCAGCGACATTCTCGCTGATTCGGACGTAACGGATGTCTGCGGTAAACTGCGAAATATAGCCCAGATGACGAACTTATCTGGCCAAGTACCGATCTGTATTGAACTCGAGGGCGTAAGTAAGAGGTTTGTGGTCGGTATGAACCCGAAAATGTCCGTTCTCTAAGAGGCAGCGAAACTGACGTATGTCCAAGTAGATGGCAAGAAGCTCACGAAAGAAAGTGCATTAGTGAGTCCGCTCCGGTTGTAGCTTTTGTGAAAATAAAGCCAACAGATGCAACCGGTTATTCACCTGCCGATGTAAGACTGCGCTGACAGCACTGTTGGAAGCGTCAATGATCAAAACCAACTGTGCACGAGCACCGGAGCTGAAATGTTACAGCATGGTGTCTTCGGCAAGGACTTTTTTGGCTACCTTAAAAGCTGAATGGGCTGCCGTTAGGAGTTTGATCGGCTTTGCCTTCGACTTAAAAAGATCACTTAGGGGTGTCAGAGTCTCCTCACAGTTGATGTTAAAACACCGCAAATGACGGACCTCGAAAGACCTCATCGATAAAAAGCTGGAATGATTGAGTCCCGTTGCGTAAATGAAAAGGCATAAGAAGGAATTCGGACAGCTCAAAAGCGTCGTATTAAGAGTCTTTGGGATGTCCTCTTCCGCGATCGGTATATGGTAGTATACGTTTACGAGGCCTCGTCTGAAAAAAATAGTTTTTTCTGCCAGTATGTGGGAGGAATCATGTATATGAGGAAAATGATACCGATCAGAAACGGTAGCTGTACTAACTGCACCATAATCGCCACAAGGTCTCCAATTATCAGCCGATTTCTTAGGTACCGAGTGGAGAGGAGACGCCCACGGTCTGGAATAAGGACAAATAGTCACGAAATTTATCATATGCACAACTTCGTTCCTCGCCACCAAAAGCTTTTCGGAGTGAAGGCGTCGCGTGTGAGCGAAAAAGGATTGTCCTGTGGTAATGATGTGGTGTTTGACCGCATGCTGAACTCCCCCGGCGAAGTGACAAGGCCTAGTGAGGGACGAGTAGTCCTAGAAAATGTCAACGAAGGACGAGCATGGAACGGCAATGTGGATACCTGACGAAGGTTCAGAAGCAGCAGTATCAACTATAAAATCTTGGTTGAGATATCGACAAGCTTGCGATGCTTCACGTTGACTGCGAGGTCAAAGTGTGTCACGAAATCTGCCTCGATAATGGGCGATTGAACGTCAGCCTGCACTCAGACCAACCGAAAACGTCTCCTGAGACGTGAGGGAGCGCTATCCGTAGGTGTTGGGACAGTGCTATTAGCAACCTGCAATGGAAACTCCGAAGGCTTGAGACTTTGATGCCTAGGTGGGGGGAGGACACTGACCTCAGCACTGGTACCGACGAGAAAATGGAGATCGATCGACTTGTCGGTAATGTAAAAGAGGCGAGTGGACACCGACTGGCCAGCCGCAGTCCTCGTCATTACTGGCTGGCTTGATAGTTTAGCGGTTGCGAGGGTTGCTTGGAAGTGCACGGTGAAATACGCCTGGATGCCTTTGAACCATAGGTACGACGGTAATATCACTGCGTTTGATACCGTCGCTCACGTGACTGGGACGACAGCGCTAGCTCGATCGGCTTCGGGATAACTGGAGACTGTTGGTTGCGGTACAAAGTCCAGGCGTATAAGAAAGTTTAAAGTTGGTTGTTACACTTATTTAACCACATTCGAACAGGAGTACAGGGAAGTTCAGTTGTGAAATGAAAGGTGAAGACAGGACTAGGACATGTACAGAACCTCGTAAACCGGAGTCTAAACTTCCATAAATCACCAAATATGATTTGTAGTGTGCGGCCTTGGTTTCAGTTCACGTTAGTCATCACAGCACCGGCATTAAATTTTTTGTTCCTGTGGATATAATATTCTTCCATCATCTGAGACACTAGGTCTGTAGATCAGGTTAATGATAATATACACTCTTTACGAAGAGCCCAATTTGACTTGGAGTGCACAACGGCGCAGTCGCTGAATTGCTTTGTGAGTTCGGATTGGTAGGATCCTTTCTCCTGTTATGGACGTGCACACGGAGCCGGCCCCGTGCGCTCAGCGCATCCCGGATAATTTTCATGTGGAGGTTGTTGGTGATTCGCAGTTTGTCATCCCCAAGCGCTATTCTGGTCTAAGACCCATTGGTGCCGGCGCCCAGGGTTTTGTTGTGTGAGTTTTCACAACTATTATCACACTTGTCAGCTAACGTCGCACCGTTTCGGTAATGCTTAATTTATATTCACCCCCAAAAGCATAGATTGACAGTCTTGTTGTAAAATGACTAACAAAATTGTTAAACTTGGTCACCAACATTTTGAAGCATACGCTTGGTGTTCATGGGCAGCAATAAGTTTCATGGAGTCAGTGCTCTTGACGTGGCACACTTTACTGTGCCATCATTTCCGAACTAAATACATATTTTGCATATCTTGCTAGTTTTCGAAAAAAGTGCGAGTCTGTCGTGTTTTTGGCTCTTTCTGCCTGTATTATGCATCAATTCGTAGTCAAATACTTATGCCTGATTCTACTAACAAAGTGCGAAGAAAAACTGTGCTTTATGTCCATGTGCGTATGTAACGAACTATTAGTCTTACATATAGTTGCTTGTGTATTTCCTCTGTGCCGACGCTATTGATAGATCAACTATCCTTATTTCCCTTTTCAGCCAAAAATAACGCTTATATACAATGCTTAGTCTCTGACGGTCTCTCACGCCGCGAAAGCCCCAAGTCTACCCCCATGCCCCTATAATGAACACATACACTAATGCTAGGGGTGGATTTTGAAAGTGGGGCATTGTTCTGAAGGACCCAATCTGGCATTCTTCAAAACATACTGAATGCTATTTTTATAACGTGCGGCTTGGGTGTGTTTGGGGAAAAACCCAACACCAAATAAGTCACCACCGCCTTCTGATATGAGTAGTTATATTTGGATCGAAATTTTTAGGGACCCATGTAGAAATTGTTCCGTGACATTTAAAAACTTGTCCTGCCGTTGTATGGATCCGCAGTCGTTTGACGAAACGGATGTCGCCATACTCTGCTGGTGACGTTGGTGGCTTTTCACTGATTGCAGGCAACCTTCACAGTTCATCCATTCCTTGAGAACTGAGGACATTTGGCAGAGCTAGAATTCACAAAATTGGCCGTGTATGCGGTCAACTACATTATTAGCCTGCATGCTGCCAACCTGTCAGTCTATTCCCCTTGCACACTTTTACAGCTAAGGCTAGCACTACCGGAAGAAGGAGGGCCAACCGTAATGTAACAAGAATTTCGATTTATGAAAAAGGTTTCGATCACATTTTGCGAAACCGTCATCACGGCAGAATTAACTAGCAGTTCGTATGTGCTGAAGACGAAACATCAAGAAAATAGTTTAACCAACCTTGGCTTACATGACCGACTGTCTTACTTTCTTCTAGCCCTTTACACAATGAACTCGTGCTATCCATATCTTTGACCAAATACTTAGCGGTCGCCTGTCGATTTAGGGCATTTTCAGCTTTGCGCAGGTTTCTACTAGCACCAGAGTCTACCGGACAGGTTCGTTTGATTACAAGGAATTTTGGGATTGTATACCACGATTATTACGCCTTTGGCCTCCCTTCCCTATGGATGCATTAGTGCTGTATTGCAACTGTAGAAAGTAGTTAATTTTCAGCTAAACAGAAGTTTAAAGACACCATGTTGCCTGTGGAATCACAAGCGCGTTACAAACCCTGCGCGTTACACTTGCTCAACTCCGCGAACTCGTCCGACACTCATGATCCACTGTTTCTACTGAGAGCCTTCTATGCGTTTTCACGTTTTTTCGAACATGAAAGCTGCTTTATTACAAAGTCGTTGTTCTAGTACCTCAGTGGTAAATCACTCGTGTATTTCCTATAGTTCTTACAAAATTATCTAACTGATGACAGTGTTTCTATTTGCGTACAGAGAATACGATATTTCGGTCGTATTCATACAGGACAAAGGTCTTCCGTATCTCCGAATAAAATGTATGGAAATGATCTCCTTAACTTATGGCAAAAATCAAAATATAAAATTGTTAGATTTATCCGGGAGGATCGTTCGTTTATTTTAATTTCAACCCTCAGATTAAATCTTGCCTTCGAAAATAGCCGAAAACCCACATTCAAAAGCATTTATTGACTGGGTGAACAATTTCTCTAGTCAGTATTTCCATCTTCTGTTCAGTGTCTGTCCCAGCTGCATTAATTAGGCCTCTTGTAAAAACGTGATAATCGTCTATCACGTGCGTTTAGGCTGACGAGCTCGAGTGGACAAAATCTATCTCTCAGCCTAGCACCAGGCATTCCATGTGTGACGGAAAGTCGAGCGACCCTCAACGAAAACTAGCAGCGAAATTAACAGGCTCCTGAATGTAACCAATAATCGAGTCATTTTAACGGTCGCATGAGCACATGCAGCTACTCACCGATATCTCAAACTGTAGAGGTCGGGAAGCGAGGTGCCATTATGCATGACAACCTCTTCTCGCCATTAAGCTCCACTGTTCTACGCGTCGTAGCCCACCAAAGACTGGGGATGCTGAGGGACATATCTGTATCTAAGCATGTTGATTTTCCACCTCAACCCACAGTATTGGACGTGATCCGCCTAGCTCAAACCTCCATCCGTAGGCCTAGCGGGAAATATATACACTGACATTTCAGGATGAATGGAAACCAACGCCATATTGAGTCCTGCACGTTATCGAAGGTAGGCTTTGACGATTCTTACACCCTTGAGCTACGTAATCGACACAGAACGCCTCTCGGAAGTCGGGTTACCCTTGTTAGCGTAATTAAAGTGCCGGGATCTACATTCGCCCGCAGTCTCTACTTCAGTTTTTTTGCGAAAAGTCCAACCATAATGTAGTCGAGCTGACAACTGCAGTGACCTGGGCCTGATCTTTGCGGTTCATCCCCCGAACTGTCTCGACACATCGGAGTTTTAATATGTGACAATTGAAAAAGTTGAGCCATAGGAACCCGCCCCTTTTTATCGTTTTCTGTAGACTAAAAGGAGTAATTACCAAAATGATTATAGATCCGGTCTGTGTGCCGATGCTCGAAGCCTTTACGAAGTCATATGCATTCCTATTTTCGGGCATATCTAACTCATATCAAGGAATTATAGTACTCGAACTGGGGAGGGTGACCCATTCGACCCCCCACCTACATCTCCGGAAAATTGGCAGTCGTTGGCCAGTGTGCCGCTGACGGCCAACTTCTAGGTTTTGCTGAGCGGAACAAGTGAGTTGTGATTGAAATTAGGCTAAACCCCTCAAACCGCACTTGCTGACTTTCAGATAAAACCATGTCGGGTCGTTACACCGGTGAGCTGCATTCGCGTAATTTGTAGCTGCGCATATAACTCACATCGCACGCTTCTAAGAGTGAGACTGCGCCTCCGTCTCAAGGTAATCTCAACAGTTACATCAAAGCAAAGTTTGCCAGCTTCGACACAACAGAATAATCAACTATCTTCACTCAATTGTCCTGTGTTGAGGAGCTGGTTCGTTCCGCCGGACCACGCGTTCACAACGAGGACCGGTCACATTTGCTCCTTCGGACAAACCATGGCCACCGCCTTCACTTTTGGCAGCGCTCGAGCTTCTGCTGCAGGATTCGAGTAACTATCAGACGTCTGGAGTGTAGCACATCGAACCTGTTCCACCTGAACTTAAATAAAGTCTTAGCAGTTGTCTGTCGCCAGGTGAAGGTTTTTAGCCGCAAGGTGAGCTGTTTCAGTAGACGGCACTTTTTGCCTTTTGTCATGATTAGATACTCCACCCGTTGAGTGTCGTTAATTAATGTGTCCGTTTGCTAAAATCCAAAAGATAGTCCTCGATTGGGATCGTTCTGGGCGCCGGCTGGAGGCACTAGCAACTGTCATAAGTCATGTACCAAAATATTCCTTAAGTAATGAAGCGATACGGGGACCGCCGCTAATTGCTGCCTGACAGAATATAGTTATAAGCATATTGACAAGAAAAAAGATCAGTTTGATGAGTCGCCAGTCAACGTGCGCGACAGTCATCATAACCTGAGATGGACCATAGTGACATGCCCTTGAATTGGGATATTGTGAGTGATCCTCACACAATGTTTACCACATTCCATCCGCGCTCATCCTGTCCCAATAGCGTGCGAGGGAAGAGTGGCCTACCAGATATTCGTCCCCCGTCAAACTGTCGCACATCTTGCTCGTCCCTCAGCAGACGCCAAATGAGCTTCACTCAATGGGATCCCATACCATGCGTTCTCTGCTTCTATATATATATATATATATATATGTCAAGTGAATAATTTCAGAAATTACTCAGTGCAGGACATGAAGTTAAGTCTCCTGGATAGGACTTTTCTAGGGTCAGAATGCTCTAGTTGAACGGGGTGCCCATAAAGATGATTGGACTTTTGAAGGCGCTCTTGACTTGCTCTAAGTATAGAAGCATCCGCGAAACTCTTGAAGTTCTGTTCTTCTTTCACTCCGCCTCTCATCAGGTTGTCTACTTTTTTATAAACTTTGCCCGAGTCTGTGAAACACAAAAACGCATACATAATCCAGAGTAGCTTAAAACCCACCCTTTTTTGCTCTTTTGAACATAAACGACTGGCGATGTATGATTAAGTCGCCTCGAACAAATAATGTTTGAGGGAAATTTGTACATTGGGTTCGGTTAGGCAAGCGTAAATTCCAGCATTATAAAAGGCGCAGGCTTTTGCAAGATGGATTAGTGGTATAGAACATAGGCGAAAGGAATTCAGACAAAGAATAGGGGACTGCAACAATTATTTCTAGTAGCGCGTCGTATTTCGTTGGCCAGACGTGTCCTAACTCCAGGCCATGATTACAGCTGACTGATCGTCGGCACTTCTTTTCTGCCAGACACAGGAGAAGCATGTCTCAATGTAGTCCGATCATTGGGACACCTCTGCGTGAATTAATCCTTCGAAGCCGCAGTCGAAGTAACCAAGAACCCTAGGCTTGACGATGGAGCCTCTGATTTAAATGTCCTCTGAGTAGAGTCCGGAATCGAATCCCATGTCCTCCGAGCATGTGGTTGGGGCACGATTGGCCAGCAACGATGAATAGGCCAAAAATGTCAGTTTCAGTCTTCTATGTCTTTGTCGATGTTCTTTTTGGGACCGTTCTTGAAAGCCCTTGCCGATGTACTGGATTTTCTTCCCTTAACTCACCACTTGGGTCCATTTTGTTGACTCATTGAAAACTAAAGCTTAGTCGCCGGAGAAAGTGTGCTGTGCCTGCGGTAAATACGCTCTTGAACAAGTAAAAACACTGTTTTTCGTTTTCTGCTTCAAGCAGACAGATACCGCCTCCCTAACTCGTCCATCCTCTTAATCAACCGATACTGATACTTTCTATGCATTCGCCAGGCACATGTGATGGTACCGTTTACTTACGGACCATCGACTTTCTCTCTGCGTACTCCTCTTTCTCTTCTTTTTTTTCGAGAATGTTTCTCAGTGGACTCGCGCTGCACTCATTCTGTTTGTGTGCGCCAAAGGACCATCTGCAAAATAAATAAGCCCTTCGTATACGTTACAAACGGCGTATTCCGCAGACAATGCCGCAGTTTACATGTACTTCAAGGTTATTCACTGGAGCGTAGGAATTCGTGGTGTGGTGAGAAGAAAGATTACCTTCTTCCACTGCTACTGTCTTTACGCCACAAAACTTCAGATTAGGATTTTTAGTGTTTTCGGGTCTAAAAACCTATTTTCCAAAAAACGACGGATCTCTTTTTCGGGGCGTCATTATGTCCAGTTTCCTTGCTTTGATTTAGGCGGGAGACCTTAATCCGTCAAAAACCGGCCAATCTTCAAACACACAGCCTTTTACGACACAGGTAGTAACGTAGGAAATTGTCAGGATATAAAGAGCTGCCCATGTTTATCTGCCAAAATTCCGTTTTTTGCGCATAGGATCCAAAGTAATTTGTGTAAGAACAGCCATTCATGTGCATCCGATCTGACTGAACCGTCACGTTTCATGACTTTCGCCACCTGTTGTATGTTTACTGGCTGTTCTCTGTGGTGAGCCCTGTTTGCCGCCTCCGTCAAACTCGTTTTGAAGAGCTGCGCTCGGCCTTGACAGCTACATGACCATGCCGAATAAGTAAGTGAATTATGCCTTTGAGGAAGAGTGAACCAAACGGCCTCCTGTCCGGCCTAAGTAGCAGTGATCCTTTAGTTTGTGACAACATTTGACAGGATGTCCGCAGTCAGTACTCCTCTTGATAACCATTTTGCTTCCCATTTTTGTTTCCTCATGCTCATTTCTCTCCTACTGTTTTTTGGTATTATTAAAATCATGCATGCACTGATCTGAATGCCCCAGTGCTGGGTTGCCGGCAGATTATAATGTTTATGTTAACGCCGCTGGTGATCTGGCGGCGGGCTCGAGCCCTCATTTCTCTTAGTTCCCACTTTTTTTCCTTCAAACCCTCTTCCCCCTCAGATCCGCATTTGATTCTCACCTGCAACAGAGAGTTGCCATCAAGAAATTGGCCAAACCCTTTCAGAACATAACCCACGCGAAGCGCGCCTACCGAGAAATCGTCCTGATGAAATTGGTCAATCACCGAAACGTAAGTGACAGTTTTCGCTCGTGAATGCTGTTCCTGTGTTTCCATAAGTACTTCCTTGATGCATTCTTCCTTAAGTCAGCAAAGCTGCCGAGGGGCACCTCAAACGACCTCGTTTTCCCTGCCTAAAACCTCGCCTGTTTGCAATGCAAGCGTCGCAGCTTGGCCTACGTCAGCCTTACAATTAAACGTGAGATTCATCTACCATAAAAAATCAGCTGTTTGTGCCTTCAGCTTGAGCCAGCCGTTTCTGTCCAGCTATCAGCGTTGACTTCACTTTAATGAGTTCCCATCGGGTTGCCAGCTTCTCCCTCCGAAATCATGCTCTGCGTTTACGCAACCTCTACGGGTCCTGCGCAAAAAAACAACTGAATCTGGGCTTGTAGGTGGTGGCTGGTCAGAGCTCCGATATCCGCGAAACTCGCTATAGAACCCCGTCAAAAAAGCAGCCATTGCAACTGACTCTCTGTCCTGAAGGTCGGGTTTCGACTTCCAAGGCTCCCCGCAGTCCGGTGACTTGTGCGTAAATTAGTTTATAATGAGGTAGACCTGCGCAGCAAGTACCTCACTACCCTCTCTCACCCACCAGGTCCCGGTGGCTAGACAGCTATATGATGTGGGCTCTGGCGCAGTAGCTGCCAGCGCCAGAGCGTCTTGATAATGTCGGTCACTAACAGATCCTTGGTGATCCCACCGACCTAACCACGTCCTCGTAATATATGTCCCGGCTTGCCGTGGGGAAGGTAAATACCACCGTGGTTGGTGGCAAAATGCCCGTATCAAGTCGTCAAGACGAGCGTCTAGTCGATACTGGTATTAACTATTAGTACAGGCTACGGTTGTGAGCCCAGCGCTGCATGATAAAATGCCCGCTGACCTGATAGCTACTGCCCACGCGACATCGGCAATGGTAGATTAGGAGCCGCCCTTCGCACGCATGCAGACCTTCACAAGACGGAGTTCGGTGGAATACCTGCATGAATTAAGGGGGTCATTATGAGGTGTGAGATGTGCGGGTTTCTAACATGCATGTTACTTTAGGGTACATTTTAGTAACATAAAAGGCTGGGATGGATCTGGACCCAATGACTTGTTCCGTGGAAGGCCGATGCAGCCTCTTAAAATAACCGATAGATCCTTTGGCTGAGAACGCGGCCCGATCTCTAAACCGATAGTTTGCTTTCTCGTTCCAAATTCGCACTCGGCCGCCCGATTCAGCGAGTGCCTAGTAATTATTTATGTTCGACTTTTTTTAAAAAGAATGAAACAGACTGGCAGCGTATACTTCATACTCCCTGCTTGCATGCCCGCCAAATTGTCCCGAAAGGTGTTTTTTGCAGTCTTCGATCACAACCCCATGAACCGTTTGGTCGACTCCTCAAGTGTACCCTGATGTAACAAAAAGCAAACAGACGTCCGTTATGCTTTTATAGTGACAGTTAACACCTGGAGGCAGTGTGGCAGTTTGGATTTAAAAAGAGTAACACGCGGGAATGGAAACCCTCCCCCTCCCCCTCGCCGCCCCCCAGTAATACAGGTATTCTTGTGTGAACTTCCAGAAGGAGTAGATATTCCCGTGTACTAGCCCTGGCCTTTGCTCCAAACTGAACCCTTATCCTAACACTAGCCCTAATCCCCTCGAGATCAGCGCAAACCTCCCGAAATAGGGGGCGTTCCTATCTACGTTCGTCGATTTGCGTCATCTAAAAGTACTTTCAGTCTTTCCATTTTGTTTCTAGGGCACATTTCTGTGACCTAAAAAGATTGGAATGCATCTGGATCGAACGACATGCCCTGTAAGAGGGCCTATGAAGTCTCCAAATATTGAACCACATGTGCATACTTAGGCAAACGCCACAAAAACCCCCTTTTCAATACAGAGTAATCGGTCTTTCAGGCAATAAATTTTCCGAAGACCTAATCTCGTATAGAAAGGCTGTGAGAAAAGAGTTTTTCCCTTGCCTCCTTCCAAAAGGTGTTGAACCTTTTGTAAACGCCAAACACAATGACAAACATGTGGGCTACTTAAGTGGGGCCTTTTCATGCTGAGAATATCAATGGAAGATCAGCATGCGGACTATCCTCCCTGCCTACCACTGTTACGATTGCACTCAAGCAACCCTTACTGATCAAGGGCATACTTAAATTTCCACCTACTTCCTCCGACACTTTAAATGGTTTTCGCAACTTTTCAGCGTAATATGCTAGTAGCGCTCTGTGCACCAGTCCTGCGCTTCATTCGTCTTGCGTCTTGGCCGTTCTTACGGAACTCACTCGTTCTGTTGTGCCTTACGGGCTCTCTCTCGAGCCCAACCAACAGCCACACAGCGGCGCATGATATAGGCAGAATGGCATTACCGACAAAGACAAGGGAGACTGGAATGGCCAGTTCTGGCTTATTAGCCGTCGACAGCCAGTCATACCCAACGGAAAAACGGCACAACGGGACGAATGAGTTCCGTAAGAACGATCGGTGAGCGCCCCCCACCATTGTATGTTCCCGATCGAAAACCGACAAGGCAACGGGCTCGTGGCCTAGTGGTTAGAGGCGTGGACTTCTAACTAACAGGTTGCGAGTTTGAGCCTCGGGTGTTCCACACTTTGGGGTTGGGTATGACCGGCTGACGACGGCTAATAAGCCAGAAATGGCCATTCCAGTCGCCCTTGTCTTTGTCGGTAATGCCTTTCTGCCTATATGCAACATTCTCCCCAAACCGTAACGCTCAAAAGACCAAATAAGTCCGCTAGGCATCATCGGAGCGTTTGAACGCTCGGTGACTTATACCCAGGAACTATTTTCAAGGTCCTCTGTAATTAGTGACTTGGACCACTGATCCAGCGAGTGCCTAGTGGTGACTTATGCTTGTTTTTTCAAATAATAATAATAATAATAACACTATCAGTTCCCATATCCCAGTGGCAAAGCGATTGCAGATGGGCGTAGGCGCAGTGACTAACGGGCCATGAAGCAACATCTACGTGTACCGCATACTTGTTGATCCCCAAATCCACAGGATTTAGACTATAGGGAGGGTTCTAGAACCTCGGATACATGAAAGCTCCACAAAATTCACATCGGTGAACCTTAGTACCCAGTAGGATCTTGTTAGTTCATAATTAAGGAATCTTCCAAGCTACGACTCTTAATACATGATGGTAGTCTCGAAGTGAGTTTGGCTGTTTATGACGGAAAAAATAAGTTTTGGTGCCCGGCTGGATCGACTTCACCACCTCTTCCCCTTCCGGTGTGGCGGTGAGGGCCTGTTTTTATCAAGGCAGACCGAACCATGCCACTTTGTGAGACTGCATGTCCCTCTGAGGAGGCGGCTTGATTTCTGGACCGACAATTTCGTATACTGCGTGTTTCGCATTTGTACTAGTACGGCAACAAAGATGGACAGGGATGCAATTAATGCACCATCAAATGCCCATCGAAATTGCCAGCTCCCTGCGACCCTTGTCTGGCCGCTCACATTCGAGTTGTTGTTTGTCGTTATTTCATCACCGATGTGTTGGTAATTGGCAGCACCATTTGTCTTCCCGGTATTGCCATTGGAATCACTGTTATCCGCGCGCTCCCCGCATGAGTACTTACTCTGTTCAGGCAGTCTTAGTCCTGAGGAGGGGAGGGGGGGGGGAGTTGGGTATACTGCGCTCGTCGATGACTCAAACACCTCGTGGCTCACGCCTTTGTCACATCGCGCGAGAATTTCGGTCTTACTGTGGCTGTTCGTCGTAGGTCGAGGGCTGGCCAATGAGTGGGGTGCCTACGTACCACTCTTTCGGCCTCTTGACCGACTTAAGTCCGCCAACCTGTAGTTCGTGAACCCCCACAATTTCTTCCTATTTGCGTGAGCGGGGGGGAGGAGGGGGCTGGCAGTCACAGGCTGTTCGGACATGAAGCATTCTTATCCAAGAAGCTTAACTTGTAAGTCATCGATTTTCCCAAAAAAGATATTTTGCACATCATCAAACAGTCAGCACGTTATTAGCCTCGAACTAGTTAATGGTTGAGGAGGGATTGCGCGGTCTTCTTGCGGTAGTTATTTCTAACTTGCAGTCGATGAGGTGGTTTATTCAAAAGGCGATGGCACGGTATTCGTCTGAACGAGAAGCCTATGCAAACCTTTTCTTTCTCGAGTCCAACTTTGAAATATAAACGGAGGGCGAGTCTTCGTAGGCCGAAATCGATTCGAAAAATATACGCAGGGCCTCATAGAATGGGCACTCCAATGCCGAATTTTATTCAAATTACAGAGCCTACCGTTTGGACGTGGTGCGTAGCACTTGAAAGAGAGGAGCAATGTTCACTGAGCAGAGGACGTCATTCGGGCGTTCCATTCTGCTCTGAAGCACGGGTGTCGAGCCTTCACACGGACGTTTCCACGGCGACGAGCAATCAATAATCCGAAAAGTGAGCATGTCTATGTGAATAAGCAAGTAAAGCGTTAATTTCAGGGATAGACTACGCCTGGGTTGAACGCAGGGGGTTTTCCGATCCGCATTTGGGGCATGGCTCGCGGACGACGGCAAATAAGTCAGCCTCTCTCTATCTCTCTCCTCTTATCTTTTCTTTTTAGGTAGAGTCCTCGCTCTCAGGAATCGATCTGAAACCGAAATCTTGTGCCGTGCCTACCTCTCCGCAAAAACGGCAACCCACTTTCCTTGCCCCTCAGTTAGCCCGCC
>CACRXP010000694.1:249829-266460 GCA_902702965.1 Spirometra erinaceieuropaei | reverse complement strand
TGGTCCGCAACGTATACCGACCAGGATTTTATACACAAAAAGAAAACAGGGAGTCGGCTCGGATCCCAATTGGTGCGGTGTCAATTAGTTAGGATTAATTAGAGGGGTTTACACTATCGATTATCGGACAGCATAATTGTAAAATGCTTCAGTTACGCCAGGAGACCAGATTTTGCATGAATTTCCTTCCTGCCACCTGCAAAAACCATATTGGATTTCAAATTATTACTTAATTGCTTAAAATTTTCCCCTGTAAATTTCGATATGTGCCATCGAAAACATCCGCGGGAATATTTTTCTTGTACGCTTTTGGTGACAAAGTACGTCCTCTTCGAATTTTCCTATTCAAAAAGAGTGCATTTAGGTTTTAAAAAATTTGTAATAAAATATCTTTAGGACAGGGAAATGTCTATTTATGGGGCATTCCTATCTGTCCGTCTATCAATGGTGCCTACGAAGTATGCTGAATTTTCGTCACGCAGAAAGCACAGAGTACGCAGTTCGGAAACCTAAAGATACCCATTCTTCGAGGATAAAATTCAAAGCTGTAATTGGCCACCAAATGAATACGAGGAATCATCTCTCTGTACATGTCTTCTATAAAATATACCTGAATTGATACGGGCGCTAAGTTCATTGGGAGAACCCACACTACTTAACTAGTCATTTAATATCGGGTGTGATTTTTGCAGGCTGTCCGAAAGAAGCTCATTCAAAAACCGGCATCCTGACTCGATCTAAATATCTTGGGATTGTGCCACACGATAATCAGAATTTCGACTAACGTTTCATCAGATAGGCCGGCTAAAGCAGGCTTCAGATTGAGAGTGGGGACTTTGCTCGCTGAAAAGAGTGGACGCACTGGTAATTTTCAGCGAGAAATCCACATTTAGGCTGTGCACCCAACGTGAGTCTCCAAAAGGGGAACGGAGTAGTCGGTGAAAGACCGTAGTTACATGTGCAGAGGGGAGACTGACGGCTCAGTTTCAAAAGTCACACAGCCTCTCTCTCTCTCCACGCGATGCACTTTGGGTTGCTGCAGGCTTTGCGGTGGGATGCCAGAACCGGCAAGGGTTGCCGTCTGTTTTGCATTCCGTTCCTAACTACTATGATGGTCTTTGATTTGATCCTACCACCTCCGTCCATTTTTTACCCAGGCCTCGTAACAGGGGTGCCAAGTTGTTGAGGGCGTGGTGGTCAGATACCATTTCAGCCCTGGGATGGCTGGCAGCGTGGATTGCCAGGGCATTTAGTGCGCCTCGGTGCTTCCCGCTGCTGCGCCATTGAGGGCATACCCTGACAGGCACTGCGTGCCATTCAGGCGTTGGCAGCCCAACAGATGTCGATAATGATGGCGATGATGGCGGCTACCGCGACTTCAGTCCTACAGATCTCTATTATAGGACGTCTGATCCGAATCGCGTTCGAAGGGCAAACGGATTGGGGGCATCTCAGCTCTTTCTGGAGTCACTTAGCGGAGAGACCAGTATGGGGATGGGAGACAATCAGCCGCCTAGATCCATTTGGATGAGAAAATCTTTGTCCCTGGCACTCCACATTCATCGGCGAAGTGAATTTCTTTAGAGGATTCGCAAGATAGGACGGTAACATCCGCGTGGGTCAGGTTCAGGTGCAAGTATTGACACACTACAGAGACTTCCTGGCATGCTTGATCGTTTTCAGCGATGCTCGTTCATTAAATACCTCAACTGAGGTGAATGGGTAGCGAAGTCTAAATGGTTTTGCCGCCGGATACACAAACTACCTACCAACACGCAGAAGGCGATTGTCGTGCACCAACCCGCGCCATCTATCAAGCACGCCAGACCCCTGGTAATTGCCAACGACGGTCGCAGCTGTATCTGGGAAACACATTATCTCAGAGAACATCGCGATAGGCTGCGAAATTACGGACTGAGTCTCTCTAAAGCCAGCCGATCCTTCGACGGCGTCCCTCTCAACACAAGACTGAAGATGTGCCGGATTGCGCGTCCTTGCGGTGCTTTCCTGCGGGACGGTAACACGGACACTTCACCAAAACCGAGCGAGAAGGCGAAACCAATCTCACTAGCTAGTAGGATGAGCTCTCAGATACTCAGGTTCTGGAAACAATTAGCGTGCCTAGCATCTCTGGCATGCCGGAGCTATTTCAAATCAGAGGAATCGACTACGTCAGGAGTGTGGCTGTTGAATACCGGCCTAGGCGACCATCTTCAATGGGTGAAGTTGTTATTGGTAGAGGGACGCTCACCGATCGTCTTTTTGCGGAACCCACTCATCCCTCTCTCTCGAACCCAACCAGCAGCCGCATAGCGGCGCATGATACAGGCAGAATAGCATTACCGACAAAGACAAGGGAGACTGGAATGACCACATCTGGCTTATTAGCCGTCGTCAGCCTGTCATACCCAACTCTGAAGTGTGAAACACCTGGGACTCGAAGTTGTTATGAGTACTCGTCGATAGTAAAGACGATACATGGACAAATGTGTGGACATTGCCCAAGAGTCTCGACAGACTTGCACAGGACCGACAGGCATGGCACGACCGCCACACTCCCATGCCACAAACAGACCACTCCGACTGACCTACTCGTGCTGCGTCAGTCTCTCCGACATGGGGCGCGATGTGGCAACCAGGAGGCCTGGGTTTTAGAACACTGCTCCCCCTTCCCTCAGTTAGCATCTCTGCTCGTCCATCACAAGCCCATCGCTGGGCCTGTCTCACCTGTTCCTCGCCCACAGAGACGGTTACCCGCCAGCCAGTGACATCGCTGACATAGTCGGACTCCTGCAACTGAATTTTTGCTTTTGTCATTAATGATGTGCGACTTGTCATGCGTGAAGGCTTACGTGTGGCACGCGTTCGACCGGGCCTCGCACCACCTCTGCCAAATGATGAGTTGAGGGTCAGACTGGCGCGGCCGTTTCTCAGTCTGACACTCGTGACTCCGTGACTCACACGGAGTAAGGCATAATCGCGCGCGTAGTTCGCGCAGACATTGCTTCTGGTCCGCCAGCCACTACGTCCACGTCCATGCACGGTCGTCTTGTCATTGACGGTTGTGGAAATAAAACTTGAGGCGGATGCTGCAAGCTCCTGTTTCACCATAAAAAAACTATTCATGCACAATTCCCCACTGCTCCCTACGGAACTGTGTATGTCCTCGCTTATACTAACTGTCCTTATGATGTTCTTACTTTTTGGCCAGGTGATAGACATAGTCGAGGTCGATTCGGTAGGGCGGAGGTTCAATCCTGGGTACTTATGAGCAAGATAGCCCTAAAAACCCATCACAGTGAGCGAGCCTGTCAGTATTTGCGAAAACACTCTGGTAACTGCTTGAATTCACCGAATCGTCACATTCTAAGACGGCAGAAGTTCACTGGGGAGCAGCACTGCCTGGAAGGAGTCGTATTGCCCAGCTGTTGCCTGTGTCGACCTTACCACGTTCATCGCGCTCCCATAACAAGAAAACCGGAGTCGAGTTTGGGAACAGTCGCCGATTAGGCAGCTTCCCTCGTTCTCGTTTGGCACACCACACGGTTGCCTTTGTTGCTGACGCAACCTAGACCTCATCTGTCATAAGACATTAGCCGCGACCTAGAGTTAACATTAGAAATTTCCGTTTTGGAATACCGTGAGCTGCAGTTGGTCAACCCACACTGAGCCAACATACTTTGGATTGATTTCATGCCTAACCGTATTAGCAGGACTTACAGTAGTGAGCGATCAAATAAGGGTATCCTCAACGTCTAGGTCATTCCTTCCTCGTCTCCATTCGCAAGTTATCCCTTAGTGTTGCCCATTTCCTGTGAAGTCCCTCTTGCTGTCGTATAACGCCAGTGATTGTAGACTGGCGCGTTCGTGTTTTCCACCATTTGGTGATTAGTGGTGCCGGACTGTTGCTTACTTGGCTGACCCAGTAGGACAGATTTGTCAGCTAGTAGTAGTAGGTCCAGAAACTTGGCTGGCGTGCGTGCGATCGAGTGGTGTGAGTACGTCACCAATTCCATCGGCGTGAGTTTAGACCAGCCAGCGAAGCTGTTGTTCATCGCCCCTCTCCCTCAAAGGCACGCCGCCTGCTTTTGTCGCTCTTAGCTACCAGCCTGTGTGCCGAATGAAGCATCAATGCCAGTATCGGCACGTCGCTGACATATCCCCAAAAGCAGGCGCGCCGACGCTCCCCCTCTCTCCCCCCCCTCCCGATGGGGTCTATGCGGACCACTTCATCAGAATTCCGATCGGCGGATCGTCCCCTTATCTGCGAGTCACCGTCTTAGCTCTGTTTGCCTGACTTCTAACGACATAAGCATCGACACCTCCAGGAGGAATTGTGGCCCGACTAAGTGGGCCAGATAATCGGTTGACTCGATTTATCAGAGTCCACTGTACACAACATCAACGCATCCTTGTCTTTCCAAGTCTATATTTCATCTTTTACTCGGCAGTTCGCAGCCCTGATTAATTCGGAGGTCTCAGGCTCTATGAGAGGCTGTACCAACCAAACTAATCCGACCACGGGGCAGGGGCGCGAAAGTAAACACCTGTCCTCTGTCTTGGAAAGCCGCTGTTGTTATATCATCCACTGCAGCTTAAGACTGGTTGAGGCATGCTCTGTCCGATGGGAGGTGTTGATAGAAGAAGGTCCTAGGGGACGCGACGACGGAATAATTACAGAGGAAAGTGCTTTGTTTTTGGACATAAAAAAGCCTAATTGACAGGCCTGTGCGCAGTTAACATTAAAGTGCCATTCTCGCCTTCGCATTCTCTTGCATACTTGCCCATGCTGGTGCGGTCTTGTAACGTCGCCCGTTTTTTTCCCGCATTTTTTCCTATTCGAGAACCACCTCTGGCGCGGGCAGTCGAAAGCGCCCACACGTGCTCGTACACATGCCCGATTAGACGGTCTTCTCCGCCTGACTTTGGTCTACCCCTCCCAGGTTGAATGCCATTTTTATGGAGTGCTTTGCGTGTGCTCGTGGTCTCCTGCTGACTGAGGTTGCCCAAGTCAACAACAAATGAGTAGGGCTGTGCTTCTCGGTGAAGAAGGATTGTAAAAAAATAACTTTGTCTGAAACCTGCACCCAATGTGAGTCCTATGCCTTTCCCGGTCACGATAAGTCAGTGCTGATAGACTTGCACCCCCGCCTGTTCTGACTTCGTGGTCTAGATGGTTGTTACCGTTTCATCTTAGGGCTATCAAGGTCGAAGCACGCGTTATTCAGGATACACACTGGCACTAATTAGAGCTAGATGGGTAAGCCGTGTGCTGTAGGGGGAGCGAGTTAGTTATGTCAAGTCGGTTATTTCCCCCTGATTTTGGTTTATAAAAAGTTTTTTTCGGTAAAAAAAACCTGGGTTGTGGGTCTCTAGTCGCCATGTGACCAACATTTTTTGATGTTGCGGTTTTATTGTCCCGCTATAGGTTTGTTCTATGCAAGCGTTTTTGTATTTCCCATGTTTCTTATTGAAGAGGTTAGAAATTGGAATGAGCCTGTACAGGTATAGTGTTTTTTTTTACATGGGTTTAAGCTAATTGTGTGCGCGTGTGTGGGTGCCTCCACAACGGGCCGCGCTGGGCTAGGTCGGGGTCTGTCAGGCTTTGTTTGGAATGCTCACCTATAACAAATGCCAACAGTGTGGAGGTGTGGTGGCACACCTAGGTGCAAGCACACGCCGCGCCAGTTGGAATTCGAGCCGCCACCTCCCTTCTTGTTTTGTGAACTCCTGGTCAGTGTACGTTGTAGACCAAGGTAGTGGTACGCCCTGATGCGGATTTTCGCCGTGCTAGCCACCTGTGCCCTATTCCGCCTCCGGTCTTCTTGACTCTGCCATGATATCGGTCCCTGATGGTGGTGGAGGAGGAGGAGGGAGTGCGTTAGGTGCTGCGCAAGTCTGTGAACAAATTTACGCACAAGTCACTGTCCCTGCTGTGGAGCACACGGTGGACACCGTCGGTCACGACGGTCAAACCGCCGTCGTGTGCAAGGCCGTACGTATATTCAAGCGAGCGTCTCAAATGTTTGAAGATGCGGACGTTTTCCAAGTGTACCGTTGTTATTTCGCCCAAAGAGGCCATTGTAACTTAACATTTCGTCAGTACTGATTGACTATTTCGCAGCATCGTATTCAGAGAACGGCATGTAAACTTCTGAATTACTGATATTTTCTATAGCTTGAAGAAAACTCTTCGGACATTGTGTCTTTTGTGTACGGCGTGTGTATATTCCAAGTGCTTTGAATTCTTAAGATTTTGAATGAACTGCAGTGTACTGCCTTTTACTTTTTCCAAAACTCCTTGTTGCCCTTTAAAATGGCTTCCTGTTTGTTTTCTGCTCGGTGGTTTCGGCTCCCTGGTCCTCTTTGCCGCTGTTTACAATTAATAATCTTTGACTTTGTGATTTTATGTCTTCCTGGGTGCCCCTAAGTTGGCCGACGTCTGTTCCACCCATTTGGGACCGTTCGATCCTCCTTCGAATTGACCCTGACCTCGCACCCCCCCTCTCTCTCCCCCTTTTACCATTTTTAGCTACTATCGAGCCCCAGAGATAATTCTCGGTATGCCCTACTCTGAGAACGTGGACATTTGGTCTTTGGGCTGCATCTTTGGCGAGATGTTCCTCGAGCGCATCCTCTTTCCCGGTTATGACTACATTGACCAGTGGAGCAAAATAACCAATGAGCTGGGTAGTCCCAGTGAGGACTTTGTTAATCGCCTGGAACCACAAGTGCGTGAATATGTTCTCTCCCAGCCGCACATTCCCCAGCGTTCCTTTGTCGATCTCTTCCCCAACGACGCATTCCCCCAAAATAACCAGGTTCGTTTCCGCTTCGCTTCCTCTTTCACTTTCATTTCATTACTGCTATTCTTATAGCTAAAAGGTCCTGCCAGCAAGCACAACAGAAGACCGAACTAGCCGTTTCTGGCTTATTTGTAGTCGCCAACCGCCCGCATCCCTACACGCTCGTTGGTAGTCCATACTACAAGTCCGTTTAAGAACAGGGACCAGTCAAGCTACCCGAAATTCGATGGGCTGTGGACTTTAAGCTCCACTTTGGGTCAGAACTCAAACACCACCTATATGAAATCCCTCACTTGTCGCTCACAAAGACAGACTCTTTGCATGGGATTGCAATTAACGGAGAAAGTCATTTAGAGTTAGTGTATACTCCCTATCGTGGTACTGCTCCTGCGGTACAAATTACACCAGTTCCCTGGCAGGGGCTTCAGTCGAAAGTATGCCTCCCTAGTTGCCCCTCCCCTCTTTTCCATTGGCTCAGGAAGGTGTATGTATGACTTCCTGCCTGTACTCTACACGTCGTCGCGTGGATGTTCGTGATGATTGTGGTCTTGGGTCTCCAGGGCAACGTGGAAAGCTCACATTCTGTCAACCAATCAGCTAAGACCTGCGAACTCTACGCCCACGTTCTTGGTGCCATCTCTACCATCACCCGACAGTGCCTGTTGACTCGGAAGTGTAACTTTGCTGTCCAGCCGAAGAATGATGCTGGGAGAAGGGTTGCAGGGGAAGGAAGGCGGAGGGATGCATTTGGCGTGGACCCGTTGGTGTCTTTTAATTTTTACGAGGAACGCCTCGCAACCGTCAAAGCTAAAGTTGAAATCGCCAGTGAGGCATTTAAGGCGCGGTCCGGAGAGCCGTGTTTGTGCTTTACCGGAGGGATTCGTTTAGGCAAAGCGGCGCCAAGGGGAACAGTCAACAACCCAAACAACCATTTAAGCAAATTTTGGCTAGATCGCAGTTGGTAGCCAGGCCCCGTATTAGGGGTGGCTGGGGGTTTATTTACTGCGGCTATTTTGTGGGGTTCCATAATCACATCTGACCCATTTGGCTTCCGTTTAACGCCTGAGGTTAGGACTAAGGTACCGGTTAATTGTTTCCGATTTTTGTGTTAGGATAATGCCTTTAGGCTTAGGTTTTCGGGTTACGGTTGAGGTTTGAGCACACGATCAGGTTTCAGTATTACGGTTAGGTTTTCCAGTTACGGCCATGTCTAAGGGCTACGGTTGCGTTTACGATTTCGGTTTGATTCAGGGTTAGGGTTGCCGTAAAGGTTAACGGTTAACGTTTAAGGTTGAGGTTAGGATTAGGATTGAGGCCAGAAGTAGGGTTAAGGTCGCCGTCCGCTTCCCCATTCCTGGCTACCAACTGCGATCTCGCCGAAATTTTTATTAGACGTTCCGATGGTAGTCACTGCAGCCTTTTGGTCTTACGTGAAGTTTTTGTACCTCAAGGGCACCCTGTGTGGTGACGTGTCTTATGAAACACTAACTGCAATTCAGAAATATGTTCTCATAGCTACTACATCTTGCAACTGCAGCAAGAACATCGACAAAACAGGTGTCCGGGCTCTTTACGCCAACCATCTGCGCCCAATCTTAGCATCAGATGGCTGGCCGGCTCGGACAGTGTACTGGTGCACTGTGGAGGGAAGAGTGAGTGAGGTCTACTCTGGGAACACCGTTCCCACGGCACTCAACACAGTATAAATAATCTGTCGTGATTTAAATCTATCAGAGTGCGCTAAAAATCGTGACTTGGAAGGTTGCCTACTGACAGGGCAACTCAGTCCCCTCAGGACAGAGAGTCGGGCCCAGTGGCTCCTTCTGAATGTGGCCTCTACAACACTCCCGCTCAGCTGGGATACTTGTACTTGATACGGCTGCGATCATGCCTGATCCAGCCGGCCCGATGATGTCACGAACTGTACCTCTCCACGCGTGACGATCCGCGACAGCAGATCTGGACAGCTCAACCCATTCCCTTCGCCAGCGACGTCGACCGAATACTGAGGGTCCAAGAACCACCTCCATGTCTTGACGAACTGTGTCGAGACAGATTTTGAACTGACACCCTCTTCGACGCCTCCAATGGGGTAACGGTACTGGGTCGAGGACAGTAACACTGAGCTCCTGAGGTGGACGACGAAGAACATGCCCAAACCACCTCAGTCGTCTATGTTGGATGGAGTTATCTTTGCGATGTTGTCGCAGCGAGCGCGGTTTGTCTCATTTTAGACGAAGTCAGTGTACTTCAGTCGAAGGATGATCATCAAGCAGTGGCTGTCAAATACCTCCAGTTTCCGTTCGTCCTCCACGCGCAAAGCCCAGCATGCACAACCGTAGAGAAGGACAGACCGGACAGATGCATGGTACACGCGAATCTTAGTGGCGATGGAGAGGTCACGTCGGATCCATAGGCCTTTCCGAAGGCTTGAGAAACCCCAGCGGGCAGCATCGATTCGGGAGACGATGTCGTCCTTACTCTCTGTCCATTAGGCAACTGTCTCGCCCCGAGGTATTTAAAACTGTCCACTTCTTCAAGTTGACAGCCATCAATCCCGAGGGGCGCCTTCTCCTGGTCAGGGATGCAGCTTGAAAACACTTTGGTCTTCCCAGCGTTTAGGGATAAATCTCGGCTGGGATCCGAGCCCTCCTCTTGTTTCTGTGAGAACAGGTGGAGGAGCAGAGTGCGACAGATGCAACGCAAGTCTACCATCACTATAAGCCAATTTTCGCCCAAATCACCGTCCATCGCCCACCACGTCGTGGGCACACAACGAAAACCGCCGCGTGAGTGTCTGCCTAGGGTCGGCTCGTGTGCGATACGCCTAGATGGTCATCGTAATGCGGGAGCTGCAGTGAAAGTGTACTTCTCTATGAGGGAATTCACCCGCAAGTCACAACTGCACATACCTTGCGGGAAACGATGGCCCTTTTTTGCTTGCGACGACCGAACTATTAAGTACAGTCTGGGTCTGGAAGGATCAAACCATTGGGGGTCATATGAAAGGCTGGGGGACAATTGCCGAGCGCACAAACGTACCTGCAGTCATTTTGGCCCGGTCTTGCCACCGGATTGGGATAGATTCCAGCGGAAGGAAAGGCCGATGCCATTGAAGTCGCCAATGCTCTCCTGAGAAAGCAGCCATCCTAGTTGCCGCTATTGGACGTGAAAACTGTCCCCCCCCCACTCGATGCCGCTTGCTGCGGGCGTCTGATGCCTGTCTGTCATGCAAGTTGCGAGTAACCCTCCTCGACGATCCTCACACTCCCTCCCTTCGAAGGTCACCGTATTAAGCGCAGAGGCTTACGCGCACGCAGACGCATCAGGCACCCTGATTGCTGCTGCTGCTACCATCGCGCCCGCTAGCACAGTGTTTTAACCCCTGGAGCTTCATTGGGGTGTGTACTTGTACTGCCCTGCCTTCGTCTCGTTTCAAGCTACGTTGGGTGCAGATGTACTCACCGAAAGTGCCTGCCGAGGCTGCAGGGCAGGAGTTTCTGGCTTGTGCCTGGAGGAGGAGGAGGAGGAGGAGGATGAGAAGTCGATCAGCATTTCTGGCCCCCCGTCTGCCGAATACCGCAGTCGCCACCATCAGCAGCAGTACGCTCATATCTGTTTCTTGGACTCTGTCTCTGACTGTCATTTGAGATTCCCTGCCTGATGTCATGCCGCTGAAGTTTCTACAACTGTCACGTAACAAGAACCAAGACTTGTGTGAGAATACCAAGGGCCGTAATCTCTTACGAATGCAGGTAAACTACGGGACAGATTGACTTCTTTAGCGCGCGTGCGTGCCATGCTACGCATGTCGCCTACCCTGATGGCCTCGCGATGTTAGAATGTTTGTTTGCGGAAATGCGCCGTACCTTGTGGTCCCAGTAGGTGTGAAGGTGGCCGAAATTGGCCTGCGAACTAATTCCCCTAAAGGCCTCATGATCGCTCCAGAATTTTTGGTTGGAGATATCTTTCTGTGCACAGTAGACGACCAAGTTTGTGGATTAGTGCTGGGCCAGTCTCCGCCGCATTGGATTTCGGTATATGTCCCAACATGCAAAGTAGGCGTGAAGTCGTCCATTCGATTAAGCAGGTGCTCGCGGGCTGCTTCGGAACTTTTGGAATCGGCATGAGATCAGTCTGAAATGTAAGATGGCTACACAGAAGACTTTCGTAGGGATACGAATGTAAGACCTATCCAACTCACTCAGAAGATATTCACACACTAAAGTATTCGATCGATGGTGTTTGCCCTTCATTCTCTGCCCATGTGTCCAACAAAGATAAAATGTAATCGGCCGGGAACACCCACCCCCCCGTCAGAACACAATTCTTTCCTTCCCCGTGGTGGATTCCTCTGATATGCTATCTGGTAATCGCATTTTCACCGCCATTGATGCTGCAGCGTCTGCCAAAGCTTCTGTTCAACGATCGCGTTTCTGCTGATGCTCACAAGGGGACCCTGAACGCTTTAGTGTATTGTGCCTCGACACCTATCGATACTCCCAAACAGCCCTCCTTGGATGTCCACAATCAGCCCTATCTCTTTGGCAAACCGGGTCACTGCTCTTCTGAAAACACCAACCTCATTCAACCAAGCTGTACCGAACGATGGGTAGTAAGCTGCACACACTCCTCTACCCCCCGCGCCATTTGCGAGACTTGGCTTCATGCGCGCTGCTCCAATCCACCGCGTTCCTCGCTTCATGTAGTCTCCCACTCTCCCACTCCTGAATATGCCTCATACTGAGCTTCTAGATGGGCTCTATCTGGGCGCAGTGATTGCTTCTACCCAACAACGACGTCATCAATACCTCAACTGGACTTCTAATTCAGCATACGCACAAAGATTGAAGAATGGCATTACCGACAAAGACAAGGGAGACTGGAATGGCCATTTCTGACTTATTAGCCGTCGTCAGCCAGTCATACCCAACTCCGAAGTGTGGAACACCCGAGGCTCGAACTCGTGACCTGTTAGTTAGAAGTCCACGCCTCTAACCACTGGCCACGGGCCGGTTGTCCTGTCGGTTTCCGATCGGGAATATACAATGGTAGGGGGCTCTCACTGATCGTTCTTACGGAACTCACTCGTTCTGTTGTGCCTTACGGGCTCACTCTCTCGCGCCCAGCCAGCAGCCACTCGTTAGCCACGCCACCCACATATCCTGACCCAAACATCGCTAACTCTCCCCAGTCATCTGCCAGACGACCACAAGCTCAGTCTGTGGGATTTTGCCGTCGTCGGCGACGACATTCACAATGACTGCTTCAGCCGTCTCTGTGCAACAAGTTAATCCTGCTAGGAGTGATTATGGCCTCGCCTATAGATGATAGCCGCACAAAGTCCAACTCTACCCTCTAGGACACCAGAATTAGAGGTCAGAAACAGGCAGAGCATGTATTATGTACAGGCCGCTGTCAACAAGGGCGATCTTGGAACTGAACCGAATCGTCTTTACAGTTGTGCACGTGTGTGTCCGCGTGTCATGCCCCTTGTTCGCTGCTGTTGGCCTCAGTTGTTGTCTACCGAGACACTTTTATCTAATCTAAACTGATTCCCTGAGCACCTAAATTAGGCATGCTTCACACGCGCCTACACACGGTTAATCAGAGTAGTTGCCAAAATTTCAATTTTCTGAGAAGTCGTTTAAGCCCGCTTGTCGCCGCCAAATCGATTCCTGCGCTTACAGGGTAGCACCACCTGCCACCTTGGCGGCCGCGCAGCAGACCAATAACTTCTCACCCGAGATCACCAATCCATGCTGACTTCAGTGCCCCTTTTGGGGCTGAGTACTGGACGGCACGGCCATCAGTATAATGAGTGCTGTCTTGTGCTGATTGCAAAAGACCGGTTTAACATGGCTAGTGCTGACGGCGCCCGCTTTGCCATTCCGATTAATGACGAATGCGGAACTTTAGTTGACCAGCTGTAAGTGTGACCGTCAGGCAGCATTATGGAGCGCCGCCGGTAGGAATAAAAAAATCCGGCTGTTGACCTATGGGGGGAGGCGGGAGGGAGGGAGCGTTGCGCAGGACTGATACACATACAGTAGGTGGGCTAACTCAGGAAATGTTAACCGATATGTGTTTTCATTTCGAAAAGATTAATTAAGTAGGATTGTAAAACCAATCATCATGCAGCATAATTCTACAATAATTCATTTACCCCAGGGTGCCGCCTTTCGAACGAACTTCCTTCCGGCTGCAAGCAAAAACCACGCTCAGTAGAAAATGAATACTTACTTAGCGTGCATTTTCTCATTGATTTTCGCTGCCCTTAGAAATTCAATTATATTTCGTGGAAAACGTGCATAAAAATGTTCATTTTTCGCTCATTCAGTAGACAATTACGTCTTCTTATATTCTTATACTCAAAGGAAGGGTACAGTTTGGTTTTCAAGAACTTTTCCAATTCCCGAATAATTTTGAACCCGACCTGCCGTTACATCTGCATTCAGGATTTCCAAATTACAGGCCGTATATTTTCCGCGTACGGAAAACCATACATTTCTCTACGGTGTCAAGAGGAGACCATATTGGGTTCCTAAAATTAAGCAGTGGATTTGATCCATATTGTTAACTGTACAATCCACATTGGTAGGTTTAGAGGCATGACGATTTATGAACGGCCATTTCACGGTATTTAAAAGTCCCACAATTAGCACCTTTTTGAAACCGAATTATGTCCCTCGTTCGAGTATAAAATTAGAAGAAGACGTAATTTTCTACCGAATTCGTAAAAGAATGATTATTAATATGCATGTTTTCCATGAAAGATAATGGCATTTTTAAGGCCATCGAAAATCAATCAGAAAAGTTCATGCTACTTAAGTAGTCATTTTTTGCAGTGTAGCTTTTCCATGCAGCCGCAAGGAAGTTCGTTCGAAAGCCGGCATCCTGTGGTAACTGAATTATTGTAGAATTATACTGCACGAGGATTAGTTGTACAGCTCTACTTAGTTAATCTTTTCGAACTGAGAACGCATTTCGGAATTTCGGTTGACGTTTCATGAATTAGCCCACCTACTGTACTCAGTCCAGACTCTAGAATCAACCAACTCACGGTGTGTCGGAAACAAAGTTAGCTGCAGTGCGACCAACGTTGGCCTTGACGGCGGGTCAAAGGGGTACGGCCAGAGGGGTCGGCTGACCATGGATTTGGGCAGTTTCGACGGTTGTGGCCATCCATTCCCAGTTGGCACTGAGATTGCTCCACCAGACCCTCCTTCAGAATATACCTTGACTTTGTACGAATATGGCGGACAGATCAACGACCTGCAGCATGCGTCCTCACACCAAATGTCAGTCCTGCGCATCAGTACCGAAACGAACTGAAAAAAGGTGTTGAGACGAGGGACCGGTCTTTGGTGGGGCTCCATAAAGTAGTCATGGACGACCCTCAAAGGAGGGGGAAGAGAGCATAACTGTAAACCTAGTTGCTGCTGGTTACTCAGCGCGTCAACAGGTGATAGACAATGGGCCGGCCTTGAGAGAAGGTTGGGTTCTCGGATCTGGTGAATAAGCAGTTGCTGACCACTACCGTTAATGCTACCAGAGCGCACAGGACTGCTTTATAAAAGGCCACAAAAACCGGTGGCGACGCTTTGTGACATGACGACTGTAAACAGCCATTGCATTAGTCTGCTTGCCGTCCCTGCCCTGTGGCCAAAAGGCCAGGGAAGACAACACCGAGCAAACCATCCGAGCAGCTGCTGGTGATTCCCGTCTGCACTCGAAATCCCCGAGAAGCGTGAAAATGTCCGGTTACAGTGTTACGTTCCATGCTACGGCGGCGTCTGAGGGAACTGACCCGTTCAGTAGTGCGGGCGAATAGTATGCGAGCTGGACTGCTTCGGGAACGGACTCTTGGATGATGGAATTTACGAAACGTCCCTGGAGCCTGTTACCCAAGGTTTGACGACGCGCAGTCTGCATCAGTAACCGCATGAGGTCAGCAGCCTGTCTGAAATCCCAGTCTCCGACTCAAGCGCTCGAGCAATCGAGGTCATGGGAGTCAACTCGCACTTCATCCTGCACCAGAGGCCCCCCACGCGACTCTTCTGGTAGACACGGCGTGACGATTGCCCTCTCGTAATAAGCGAATTGGGCGCGACTTGCATGGAAATCAGTCCATGACTGGATGGCTTACGTGCAGCTGTAATGGGCTACTTTACAATCATTTCTGTCGTGTCCACGTACGCACCAACATCAGCTGCCGACCAGCGCAGTAAAGAGACCTTTTACTCGCAGCTACAGGAGTTGGTTGAAAGACTCCCCTGTCCTGATCTGTTGTTTGTTGCCAGGCACTGGAATTGCCGCACTGGATCCGGCGATTCTTCAAATAGTCACCTTATTGGTCAGTTGGGCTTGGCTCTTTATGCTACAAGGATGAGACAACGCCGAAGTTTGCAGACCGAGATCGACATTTTGTCACCAACACGTGCTTCCGTCATCGCTACAAACGTCTGCTAACCTGGTATTCAAACGACGGTCATACGGCCAGTCACAAATCGACCACATTCTACCTGGTCCTATGTTCCCCAATTGGGCTCATGACAACAGATCGATGCGTGGTGTCGAAACTGGTAACACCCATGGGCCAGACCATGTACTGGTTTGCGCACGCCTGAAAGTTCATCTCTCATCTGCAGCCAAATTGTCACGTGCAAGACGCCTTCATGTCGCAAAATCACGACAACCCAGCACCGCCAAAGCCCTGAGCGGAGAAATCTGGATCCGTCTTGCGACCCGAGCCGACGACCAGTGGAGCAACTGACAAAATTTTTAGTTTCACCCAACAGCACCGCAGTTACTGGATCAGTGGAAGAACCCTGCAGTTTTCTGCCCACACGTCTCCTGCCAGGTCTCACAACGAGGATTTCGTCAGCCAACTCGGCCGAGGATGACCGGAAGAAATATTGGGCTGAAACAGACACCTCCATGGGTACGTTGGTGAAACTGAAAAACTACCCAATTATCCGAAAAGTTAGCGGTGAGTCCTTCACACGTAATGTGGATGGTGGCTTTATTGCTGAAAACTCGGCAAAAGTCGAAGGCTGTATCCATGAGATAATTGAGCAAGCATGGAGAGGTGAGGCAGCTCCTACTGACCTACAGCTCGAGCATTCTTGTGCCTGTCTTTCAGAAGGAAGACACGACAAAATGCGATACCCACTGCGGCTCAAGTCGCATCGTTGTTGCTGCGAAGGTCTTTGCCGTTGTAATTTTCAGGCGATTCTAGGACGTTCGTGACCGTAGGATGAGACCGAACCGAACCGGGATCCGAGTTGAGCGTGTGGACTTTCGAAGCAGATATTCACACTGAGGCGCGTTTTGAAATTCTGCCGACGGCCGACGACTGTCTGCCTCGTTGACTTCACTGCAACGTCCAATTCCGTCCATCGTGAACCCCAGTGGCGAATAATGGAACTAAATGGCGAAGTGGTTTGGGCACCTTCTCCGTCGTCCGCCTCACGAGCTCACGATCCGGCGCGCTGTCCACTTGGAGGCGTAGAAGCGGAAGTACCTTCGAGACCTGGCTTGACACGGTTTGCCAAGACTTGGCAGTGGTTCTTGGACCTTCGATATTCGGTCTCCGTAGCTGGAGAAGAGAATGGGTCAAGCTGTCCAGAACCGCTGCCGCAAATCACCACGCGTGGAGAGATGCATCATTGAGGTCGACTCAATCAGACACGATCGTAGTTGTGTCGAGTATAACTAGATTTCCCTGCTTACGTTAGTTGAAAAATTCTGTACACCGGCTGAGGATGGAAGGGGATCTGTCTGTCAGATCGAAGGGTGCCCGACCGCGGCAAACGTCGGTAT
>CACRXP010000694.1:212711-237827 GCA_902702965.1 Spirometra erinaceieuropaei | reverse complement strand
CGGCGCCCTGCGCCCGTCATGTTGCGGGACGCTCGATGGGTATCGTTGTTCGGAACGGCTGAACTGAAATGGACGCGTCGTGATCTTCAGAGGGTTTGAGATGGGTTCGTTATCGACACCTGCGTAAGTGCGGCCTTCATGTCTTGTCTGCTGCCCCGGACACAACAATGCTGTCCAGGCCTGCTGCTCTGGACAGCGTTTGCCCACGACAACACTGAAAAGACGTTCGCACTGGGCAGTGAGACGGCCATCCGAGTTCCGACTCGCAGTGGTTTGTCTTGGTATGGATAAGAGCAGTCTATTTTCTGTGTACCCAGTGGTGTACGTCTTCACTCTCCGAGTACGTTAATACACCTCTTGTGTCCCTCGGCGCTGCTCTGCTCCTACACAGCTTATTGACCGATTTTCAGTGCTACTGACCTGGATTACTTTCGTCATAACTCTCCCAGTCGAGTAAAACCCCAGCTAGGCTGTAGCTTTCTGGATCGGGTTCCCGCTGAGTTTCCTATGACTTGAATTTGAAAGCGCGCGCGTCTGTCTGCACGTACGACACACTGAGTTGAGGTTCTAGGCCGAGGGAGCGCCTAAATGGTCCTCCTTTTATTTGCGCCTTTGAATGCGGAGGGGGGAGGAGCGTCGTGGCCAGTTATATACGGCAAAGACATTACTTAGGAAATTTTAGTACCTGTGCCAGTTAAAACAAGGGCGGTAGTAGACATTACCGACTGAGCGATTATTGACCTCAGGGGATTATTGTCGTGAAGGATTTGTCCTGCGTAAGTTAGATAGTTTGCTGCGGAAGCCTGATCCATTGGATTTGGTGAGATTCTTTTGGGTGAATTTGTAGCCCAACTGTCATGGTTGCTAGTGTTCATTCACACATGAACGTTAACGGCTGGCTGACGACAGTTAACTGACTAGAAGTAGCCACCCCAGTCCCCCCGTCTTTTCTGGCACTTTATGCTGGAATTCGCGTAGCGGAAAACGCACAGAGGACGCTAAGGGAACCCACTGAGGAGCCAAGGCCCGCGCAATTGGGTCTTACCAACCCCTAGCTGATGACGACTAATAGGCCAGGAATGGCCATTTCAGTCTTTGTAGGAAGTGCAATCCTATCTATAATATCAACCGCAATGGTTGCATAGATGGCCCCCTAAACAGGACACAAAAACTGGAAACGTCCGCATTACAGGCGGCTTTGTGCCGAATTCAAGGAGAATTAGGGTCTGGAGTAAGGTTAGAGTTAAAGTTAACGTTAAGATAGGTTAAGGTGAAGTTCGGGACCTAGGTTACTCCTAACTGCATGGTTGGCGTCAAGATGAGGGCTGCGGTATGGGCTTATAGAAGCGAAGAGACGAGTCTCAGGAAGCAGCCCTGAAGAAGGAGACACGATCGCGGGGACAAGAGCTTTATTCGCCTGACGTTTCGGATTCCTGCTCGAACCCATCATCAGAGACATAAGCAGACAGGACAGAGACAAGCACCCGTATCTGCGTATGTCTCTGATGATGGCTTTGAGCAGGAATAAAGCTTTTGTCCCCCGCTGTCGTGTTTCATTCACGGTATGGGCTTTGTGTTGGCTAGCGTAGGGGTTTGGACACGGGGAGATTTGCCCTTCCTAGAATTATGCCTACGACCACCCTTACTACTTAAACGGGGCGTTCCTATTCCCATGCTGCGTTTAAGAGACCATCCAAGTAGTTCTCACCATACTAAACGTTGAGCAACCGCTAGCGAGGCTCAAGATTGGGCCCCAAGGCACAACGGGACGACTACGTCTCATAACGCGACCGGTGAACGACTCCCTGCCATTGTTAATATACCTTATTGCAACCGACAGGACAGCGAACCCATGGCCTAATGAGCAAGTCGTTAGACGTCTAACCAACGGGTAGTGAGTTTCAGGCTCAATTTCAAAAACCTGGGGGGAGGGAGGCGGATACGACTGGCTGATAACAGCCAAGAAGTGACCGTCTAAATCTCCTTTGTCTTCGTCGGTAACGCCATTTTGCCCATATGTATGCAGAAACAGAAGCAAAGGGGGATGACTATTCCTGCCTACCATACCGGATCCTCGGATCTGGATGTATTTGACTGTTTAACGTTCAAGGGCTAAACAAGCCGAGTTCAAGTCTGGTTTAATCTGATGGTCCATGTCCAATGTGTGCCTGTCAACCCTTATCTTGAGGGTTTCGTCTCGCCACCGCTAGCCAGGGTTCGCATGCACGAGCATAGAGAGATTTCCTCGTTTGGACACAGTAGTTTTCATCACGAGTGGTACCTGAAATTCTGCATACGACTATTTTCTATTGAAGTAGTCAACCCTGTCTTAAGGCCGTGCAGTCAGTGTGCACAAATTAGTTGGAATTTTGTGCGTTTCGGTGCCTGGACATTTTCATTCGTCTTCCGACACGTTCAGACACAGTTTCCACGTAAGGACCAGCTGTTTGAATGACCAGCTTGGGCGTACATGTGAGCGGCCAGGCCTTTGGAATTCTTTCTGTCTGGATTTCTGTAGCCTCACGCATTGACGCACGAAGTCAAGAGCGTGGGCATTTTGAACGAGGAGATTTAAAAAAAATCATATTAGCTCTGCCCGCTGGTTTTCTTCGTGCGATTCTAGCTTTTTTTGGGTTCTAACGGAAATTTCACCGCCATTTCTAACGCGCTAAAATCCGAGAAGGTGGTGTAAGTGCTAAATCACAATTCAACACATGCCGCCGACGATCGAACCCACATAATTGCAAAATTCAGGCACTGAGAAAGCACCGAAACACTTTATACCAAAAAACTTGATTTCAGCGCAGAACCACTGCCTCGGCAGACGAAAGTAAAGACAATAAATGCGAAGGCAACTAGTGGACCAAAATGATAGTTAAGTTCGGTGCAGACGCCAGTGACGATGTTGGAGGCTCAACAACTTCCCCGGCAGAATGTATGACAGAATTGTGCAGATTGGTGACTTTCATCTCCTCCCTCTGACTGACTCTTGTTGTTAGTGGCGCGTTGGTTTGACCGTCATCCCTGTGACTACTGCGGGATGCGGTACAACAGTCAACCCTGTCAGTGCAAGTTCGGCAGTTTCTGATACGTCTGAGCAATACGATCACGCTTCGCGACATCGTCTCCCCCTGTCATATTTGCCCGAGGCCGTTCACTTTCGTTTCTATTAGTAGTACATACAGTATGCGAGTATCTCATGAAATGTAAACCGAAATTCAGAAATACTTGTTTGATTTGAAAGGATGACTTAAGTGAGGTCGTAACAGGGATTGTCATGCAACTTAATTCCTAAGTATTTCGATCACACTAGGATATCGATTTTTGAATGCGCCTCATTCCGACCACCCTTAAAAGCCACACTGTAAAATGACTTTTCCACTGATTTTCGATATCTCATTAACTTCTTTTATATTTTATATAAAGCCTACGCAAAAATATCCCTTCTTGTACTCGTTAGGTAGTAAATTTTCTCCTTCTTTAAACTCTATACATGAAGGAAGGATCTCTTTAATAAAGGAATGATACAGTATTGTTTCGGGCAATCATAGCCCTGACGACGAACTGGAACCAGAAACACAGACGTGCGCTCGTACACGGCGCAGATGATCCACAGGCGGGGTCTCGCGGAAACAAATTTCATCAGTGGTTCACCACCTGCCATTTTCGAGTATTGGTTTAATCAGGAATGGGTGCACGCCAGCCTATTGGCTTTTCGAAGCAGAAAAACTCTCTGTGGGTGGCAAATGAAGGCTGAAACGGTACCGTCGTACCTCTCCTCTCCGAATTGACCGATTTCGACGCTATAGGTGGTTACCTGTTCGTGACCTTTTTCACTCACACAGGTTCGGGGGGTCAAGAGATCGATGTGTGGCTGATCACGGGCATTTTTATGTTTTGAAAATATTTTCGCTAGGGTTTGGTTACAAAGTTATTGCGGGTGGCTTTGCGCAAAATTGCAGATTTTTCAGCATTGGGTTGGGTTAACAGGGCTATGATAAGGGTTGAGTAAGAGTTGTGAATTGGGAGATTCAGCGCTAGGGATAGGGTTGAAGTCCCGACATGGGAATAGATAGCCACTGAACTTTGACGCAAGTGTCCACCTGTAGTTCTTGGGTGCTGTGTTCAACCACTGCATCCTGTATACTTCCCATTTAAGGCAAATCATATGTTTTTCTGCGATCTCAAGAAGATGACATACAGGGCTAATGACGTCATGCGGTGGATGTGAACCATGTTGTACGACTCGTAAACAGTATTAAAAAGCGGACGGATATGATAGTGTATGGAAAGATATTTCATTATTTTTTAAAATCTCATTAATGTAAACTTTTTCGAAAACAAAATAAACCTCCGCCTTGGCAAAAGATTAAGGATAGGTTTAGTATGCATAACCAACTACTACGTTTGTTTTAGTAGGCCTTGCTTAATTTATATTGACCCAACTGTGAAAAACGGCGCCTCGGTGAGATTCGAACCCACGCAGTAGGGGGAAGGCTTTAGCGCAGCCAACGCTCTAACCACCTGAGCTACGAGGCCCCGCCGGACGACGCGTGTTTAATCCCACCGAGGCGCCGAGTTTTTCACAGTTGGGTTAATATGAATTATTCAAAATCTGCCAAAATATCAATGAATTACGCGAGCCTGGTAGTCATCTGGTGGATTCTAGGTGAATTACTTAGGAAATCCTGCTTGGGCAGTCAACTTACTGTATCAGATTTGGTGGATTCCAGACGTTGCAGTAGGTTGGGCGGGTAACTTGACCCAAATGTGATTAAACTCGCGTCGTCCGGCGGGGCCTCGTAGCTCAGGTGGTTAGAGCGTTGGCTGCGCTAAAGCCTTCCCCCTACTGCGTGGGTTCGAATCCCACCGAGGCGCCGAGTTTTTCACAGTTGGGTCAATATGAATTATTCAAAATCTGCCAAAATATCAATTATTTGCTTAATTTATCAATATACAGCTGTAGGAAGCTACCCATTGAATTTTTCCTAGGACAATGATATAACCACAAGCACCGAGCTGTTTCTATATGACCTTTTTAGTGATAAATTATCTGGCATGATGTGGCCTTCGGTTTTCGCCCCGCTCTCCGCAGCTACACCTTTTCTGTTACGATTGTACTCACAATGCAACGCGTGCTGTAAGGATCGTCGACACTGTTTTGGCTTACTTTGCCTCGGCTCACCTTCCACGACATCTCCGAATGGTCTCTGTTGATGAACACGTTCGCCGTGGCTTAGTTAGTTCTTCAAGAATACTTGTGCGTAGTACCTCGCAAAACTAGTGGCAAGGCGGTTAGATTTCGATGAGTTTATGTATAAAAATTTATTGATAAATGGTCGTTAAATTGCGTTCAGGAAGGAGCCCTCCAGGTTCCTTGTTCGGGAAGCTGTTGCATCGGATATGCTTCCGCAATATGCGATAGGGATATTTCCCATGCTTGCTTTAGGCCAACGTTGTCTAGGCCAAACCGCAGACGATATTGAGCCCCGTCTACGTGGGTCGGCATTGCCCGATGCGACACCGGAATCCCTAGAGCTTTCCTCCCTTGACATCGCCCGCACCGGAACACATATCCGTCGGTGTGCAGCTTTATTACTTGCTGGCGCACTTGATGTCCACATTTGTAGTTTGTCACACTAGATTGCAGTCCGCTTGCTTGGCAGTATTCTATCACCTTCTTCGGGTCTATGACTTCTGTTATTTCCCCCGCTCTGGTCAGAAAATCAAGCTGCAGTTGTCGAACTTTTCTGCGACCTGGAGTCGATTGGCCGTATTTTAGAAGGAAAAAGAGCCATTATCATCTACCCTGTGCAGTAATGCATTCCTTTATTGCACATAATCTTTGCATATAAATATTTGCTATTCTTAAGTCTTTATTTTTCAATAGTCAATTAACTTATTGTGAAGATGCAAACAAACTTTCACAGTTACGTTATTTGACTTTTCCACAGCTGAACTATTTGGCACCTGCCGTTCTTCTCTGCTATTGGTTGTCCGTTTCATTGGTTCCTGAGCCGTCACAAATTGGCGAGTGGCGGATTATTCAATTACCTTTTATTTATTGAGATTTATTTATTGTTGGTTTTTCAATTAGCGTGCTCACTTTCGTTGCTATATATAGGCGTAGAAAAAAAAATTTCAGCGGAGATCTACCTATTTTTGAGGTTCTGATACATGCATTTCGCTCCCCCTCCTCGGTGTTGCCCCATTCGCAAAACCCCTATTACCACCATTCCCGTAGTATACGAGCGTGGGGTTACACAACCTGCCGTTGCTGCAAAGAATTCAAAGGAAACTATACCTGTTACCAAATCACTGCACGATGGAACATTTTGGGGATGTTTTTTTTATGACAAATCCTTGAATTTATAGGGGTATAGAGCATCAGCGTACAAACTTCTATTGGTTAAGTTGCTACTTTTTACCAAGCATGGTTTCTTAGGCGACCAAAAAGAAGCGCATTCAAAGACCGGAGTTCTGGCGTAAATGGAATAGCATGGGATTATGTTGCCCGATAACCAATATTACCGCCTCATTTAAGTAATTGTCTCTGAACGGAAACCCATTTCGGAATACGTTTAGTATTTCATTAGACGGGCCAGATACTGTATATATGTATATCGAAAAATGACAAATATATCAGACCCAAGTAGCTACTGATGTATGCTTAAAGGCGCATTTCAGGAAGCAGTAACCTTATCGTATCCATCACCTATATCTTTTGCTGCATCTGCTTGTGTGTTCGGTTACGGATCTGACAATTTGGGCGACTATATTCACCTCTCAAAGTATTGTACAAATTCAAAGAGGGAGGCAATTTCTGTGTCCGGAATTGAATTCTCTTACCTTTCGAAATATCACTCAAGTATATTGTCAACACTAAACAAGAAGAAATGCAGATCAGCTGAACTTTAAAAACCTCCCACGCGGCAATTTTCATAATTGCTATTGAGTTGTTCTTCCAGCGCTGGCACACCTCCAGAAGGTTTGTCACGGGAAAATGGACCCCTCATATTACGGGTGACCTTTCCCATCTTCAAGGAGGGTGCGGATTAGTTTTAAGTTAGGGTTAGGAGATTTGGAGTTTAAACACGGGCATCGGTGACCCCTCCGTTCCCGCTGGAATTTGGCGGGAGGCCACCTGTGGTGCAGTAGATGGGCTAACTCACAAAATGTCAACTGAAATTCCGAAATGCGTTTTCGTTTCGAAAAGATTAATTAAGTAGGGTTGTAAAACTCATCAGTTTGCAGTATAATTTCACAATAATTCAGTTACCTCAGGATGCCGGCTTTCACAGGAACTTCCTTCCGGCTGCATACAAAAGTTGTACTCTGTAAAAAATGACTACTTGATTAGTATGCATTTTTCTCTTTGATTTTCAATGTCCCTATAAGTCCAATTATTTTTCATGGAAAACATGCATAGAAATATTCATTCTCCTGCTCCTTCGGGAGAAAATTATGTCGTCTTCCAATTTTATACTCGAAGAAAGGGTTTAATTCGGTTTTCAAAAACTTTTCCAATTCCCACATAACTTTGAACCCACTCTGCCGTCACACTTGAATTCAGGGTTTCAAAACTACAAGCCGTATATTTTCCGCGTACGGAAAACCACACATTTGAAAACGGCAAGAAGGGAAAACCATATAGGGTTCATAAAATTTAGCAGTGGATTTGGACCATGTAGTTAATTATATAAGCCACATTAGTAAATGCAGAGACATGACGATTTATGAACGGCCATTTCACGGTATTAAAAGACTCACAATTAGGAACTTTTTAAAAATCGAATTATTTTCTTTATTCGGGCGTAAAATTGAAAGACGACATAATTTCCTACCGAATAAGCAAGAGCATTAATATTTTTTGCATGTTTCCCATGAAGTATAATTGGACATTTGGAGGCATCGAAAATCAAAGAGAAAAATGCATACTAATCAAGTAGTCATTTTTACAGGGTATAGGTTTTATATGCAGCCGGAAGTAAGTTCATTTAAAAGCCGGCATCCTGAGGTAACTGAATTATTATGAAATTATACTGCAAACTGATTAGTTTTATAACCATTCTTAATTAATCTTTTCGAAACGAAAACGCATTTCGGAATTTCAGTTGACATTTCATGAGGCAACCGACTTGCTGTATGCAGGGATTCATATTCTCGACTCCGACAGGGTGGTATGCTTGCCGACCGAATCGCCGTTTGAATCCCACGCTTCCTGCTGTTAGCGTCACGCCAGGTCAGTCGATTAGCCCCAGGGCCACTCCGCGTTTGAATGCGGTGTCGTGGCCTCTGGAATTAATGGCAAGGCAGTCTGCAATACCTGCGGTCCATACTTCTGTGTCCAATCGTCTCGTTCCTAGAGAGGATAGACTCTGATGACCTCCAGTAGTTGAAGGTTTGCCGACTCTGAAACACAGGCCTTCGGCTTCTTTGTGTAGAAAAATACTACTTCTGACTTCTAGCAAGTAAGGACTTTTTGCCTAAAGGAGTTTTACCTCAGAGGTTTATAGTTAGTTCATTTTACGGTGAGTATAATTTGTCCTTGGTAAGAAGTTGCGCAAGTAATTTGTTAATCCGAGTGTTATGAGATCAAGCATTTGTGCCAAGAGGCCGTATTGGACTTCCTTACAGTCTTATCGGCCATAAGTTCATGAGTTAAAACCTCTCATCATTTGTCTTATTAGCTCTCGCAAGTAGCTAGAGATATATTCAACCTGGCTGGGTTCATTTTTGGGGAAGTAATGCCGTGGGTTGGGGCTGCCAGCAGCCAAGTTCGGGTATTCATACGGAACAAACGAACGACTATGCTAAGACCACAAGACTGTGGAATTGCGCTTTTATGGGGTCGATTGGCTCAAATGAGACTGGGAACAGGGCGTCGAGGGTTGCTGGCGTTGTCGGCGTTCGTGAAAGACTTTCCCCGTTCCATGCCAGCAAGACACATGTTGATAGGGGAGTCATAACCTGCGGTTCTTTCAATCCGGAGAGTTCCGTATTTACTTCACCAGATCGTCGCTGTACTTGCCGTGGTACAATGGTCCGCATTCCGAGGTTGCCCAGATCAAAATTCAGGGACTAAAGTGCGTACACACAACTCAGCAAGCAAATACAGTTTGTGATTCCTCCCATCCGAATCCAGCCATTTAGGCTGTCAGTACAGGCGCGAAGTGTATCCCTGCGCCCGAGCAATGTGTCTCTGTAGCCAATCAAGGCCAATCGATAAGCGCCACGGCGTTGGCGAGCCGGGCATCGGCAAATGAAGATCGGCTTATGCAAAACTGACCAAGGACAAGGTTGGAAGATGCCTAACAAAGGGAACAACTACAAAAACTGTAGGCGAATCAAAGGTATAAACGAATGGTTTCTACATGCCTTCTGACGTGTTTGACCATAGCGCTAGCGTAACTCTGCTTGAACGTTGCTCGGTGGTTGTTTTGACAGTTCGGAAGGTTTTTTGTGCTGGCAGCCCTCCAATACCCTGTGACGGGAACTTCGTAATGATACTCGGCATCTTTATTCCGCGCCCCTTTACGTTGAATTAGCATTGCCTGCAATCTAGAAAAAAAACCTTAACCCGCTTCCCCAATAATTTGGACCCCCACCTGCGGTTAGACTTGCGCTCAGAGCTTCGAAACGACACGCTAGTGTAGTATATTGTTAGGATAGTAGGCAATGTCCTTGATGACCCTGTTGAAAACGGTGCGCACAATGTAAATGTTAGATGCGCATCGTACCACCATTTTACCAGTAACATATTAGTTTACGGAAAAGGTTTTTACAGTGCTGGACTGCAAAGGGTGCGGCAGGCGGTCTTTTCCATGTACATATGAAATTTTCAGTGTAATTATATACAATCAGCATAAAGTGCAGTCATTTGCGTAGTTTGCGAGAGAAAATCTCATGAAACGTCAGGGATGCGTTACATAGGGAGGAAATCTGGAAATAACATTTATGGCTGGTCGCAGATACAGCGAGGGTCGTCGTTTATCAAAGATCAAACGATCCAGCAGCCTTTTCGACACAGCTATTGTATCAGATGTCACTACTTCACTTGGGAGTGAGGTCCACGGTCGAAAACCGAGCTGGAACTCACTCCCAAGTTAAATAGTGACATCTAATACAATGGCTGTATTCAAAAGTCCATTGTATCGGATGTCACTATTTATGTGTACTGAAAATCATACTTTTTTCTATGTTGTTAAGGAGAGGTCATATAGGTCTCATATGAGCTTGCAATGAATGTTGAGTATGTTGTATACTTCATAAGCAGAATTAATAAATAGAGAGATTTATATCAATGGACATTTCACAGTCCAAAAAAATCGCATAATTAAAACTTTTTAAAACTGAAATATGTCCTTTCCATAAGTATAAAATTTGAAGGCATTCTTCGTTACCACATTAGTTCAAAAAATATGGTTGCGCATTTTTTCCATAAAATATATTTGGGTTTATTATGGCATCAGAAATCAATGGGGAAAATCCACTCTGCATAAGCAAGCATTTTATGCCAAGTGACGTTTTTCGAGGCGCATGGAAAGAAACTAATTCAAAAACCGGTATCCTGGCTTGATTGAGATATATCGAGGTTAAACTGCGTGTCATTTAATGCTACAGTTCAAACCAAGTAGTCCTTTCTAATCGAAAATTAATTTCGAAATTTCGGTTAAAATTTCATAAGATAGACCGGCTACCATAAGTTGCTGAAGTAAGATGCCTGTTTTTACCAGCGATTCAAGCAAATGCTATGACATATTCTATATTATTTCAAGCGGAACTTTAGTGCTCTCCCACAACTTCATAAAACATCTCATTGTCACGCTTTTTGACGTCCAATTTTACAAACAACACCAACTCAGCTCATTCGTATACTTTAGCTTTTAATAGTAAAGTCTCAATAATTTAACGCTCTCCTAAAGGGTTGGTTCGGAGGTGTCTAAAAGCTTATAGGAGGTAGTTTGCCTTTTTCTATCTGGTAAAAACCTGCCCGAGCAGTATGCTCCATCCTCAGATATATTGTCCTTATTTCTCTCGGAAAGATCGGCTACCATATCTCAGTATTTTGCGTCGTGTTCGGTTTGAGCCCTAAGTGTCAAAAGAAATTTTATAACATGGCGGTTGTGTTTGATTGAATTATCGATTTTTCATTATTGTGCGAGGGTATCGACTGGAACACCAAGACAAGATTAAATGCCCGCATCCTGTTCAGCTCCTGGACATAGCTGCGTAAGCATCCCTTCAATCAGGCGGTAGATCTTTGCGAGTAACAGCGCTTTACAATCCACAATATAGTTTTAAAGAGCGGTATTTATCACACGCAGAAGCACTTTCCGAAGTAAAAAGCCGTCCGTGGATTTTCGCCCAGGTCAATCCCCTAATTTGGTAGAAGGGCGCTCACCGATTGTTTTTACGGAACTCACTCGTCCCTTGTGCCTTAGGGCTCTCTCCCGAGTTGTTGTAAGCCAGTCATACCCAACTCCGAAGTGTGAACCAGCTGGGGCTCGATCTCGTGATCTGTTAGTTAGAAGCCCAACGCCTTTAACCCCTGAGCCACACACACTTCGCGGTTGGGTTTGATTGGCTGACGACGACGACTAATAGGCCCGAAAGGGCCCTTTCATATAAGTGTACGGGCCTGAACAGAAATTATCGAAAGCAACGTTTTCTCGCCACTGTTTTCTGATTACCGCTATGGGAATTTTCACAACTCTTAATCCCCTCATTTCTTTGGGGGGATGCTTGCGAATTAAAACTGACCTACTGACACTTAATAAAGTACGTGTTGTACCTTCATGTAAATTATGCATCTCTGGGTTGACAAAGTATCAGAACCTCATTCGGCACGTGGCTGAAGAAACGACAGGGTGACAAAGCAAGATTCACGGAAAATATCCTTCAAAGGGCTGAAAAACCGAGTGAGGAGTAGTTCTGCGTGGGATAAATTCCTGTCACCTGATGGTGGGCGATAAGTCAAGTTGGCGCTTATGACAAGAGCCAGGAGAATTGTATTACTGTCTAACATCAACTATTTGTACTGCAGGCCCCTAAAGACCAGAATTCGACAAATAAGTCAGAATTCAACATTGCGGTCCACTATGTCCAGTTGATTTATCCTCGTTTCACGGTTTCCTGCAGGGGCTTTAGACCGGAGCTCCGCGTTTCGCCTCTCAGTCCAGTGGACCATTGCACGTCACTCCCCTGGGAGGTATCCCTCAGTATGATAATTCGCGTGGCCGGCATCTGGGTCATACTTGAGTCGCAATTTGACCGCTTCATTGTATTGATATGACTGTTTCGGAGGATATGTCGACGTCCATCAAATCCAACCTGTCCCGAATGGATTTCGTTATGATGAAGACCTGCGTAGGGAGCCGAAAGGTGATTACGGTGACAGTCAATTGAGTTCCAGATTTTCATACCGCTTTTATTCCTTTGTCCTCCGTTGTTCTACCGGTTTCAACTGTCGCTCCCTTCGCACTGCCAACAAGTCGTCATCACGTGGTTATCTCATACAAATGGTTCGCGCAGTCAGTAACCGTTCCGAGAGACGGAACTTATGCCGTTTCCTGACTGCTCGCTTCCCAATTGCCCAGCCTGAAGAGATTCGCTCTTACAATGGCCGACGATCCAAAAAATACCCACCTAAGTGTGGCTTTTCATCCATCTTTAGCTTAACCTCTCCGACCATCAGATAAACAGAATGCTGAGGATTAGTGTTTCGGCAGCCCTCGATGGTGATTTTCACATTAGTACACCTTTCAAGTTTTTCGAACTCTCGAAAAAAGAGAACAAAGTGTGTCCAAATAAATGTCACAGGCAGACATCAAGGTTTTGTTGAGCTCACGATATCTAGTTGGACGCAGAATGCGCCTCTCGAAAGCCGCCTGTCCTTTCAAAGGAGACGGTTGGGAATTAGAATACGAGTGGGTAGGGATAATGCCGAGTGATTATTCTTCACTATAGCCAAATTTGTGCAAATTTCATCTTCGTCACAAATGTATCCGGCCCCATCGAACGCGCAATGATCGATCGCACGAAAGTTTAACTGAAATCCTGATGAATGTTTTCAAATACGGAAGTGGGTTGTGATATGCATTATCATGCCAGGATGCCGGCTTTTGAATGTACTACTTTTCGGCCAGCTGCGGAAACCGCATAGTTGTATGAAGCTTTCCTACCGATTCCTAATACCCTTATTCATTCAGGTGCATTTTATAGAAAACATTGTCAGAACTATGTTTTCTTATACTCATTTGGTGGCAAATTATGCCCCCTTTCCAATTTTACACTTGGGCAGGGGGTATCTTTCGGTTTGAAAAAGTTTGTACTTATGATATTTTTTAAGACCGTGAAATGTTCATCCAAGTACCATTGCATCTGCCCGTTTATCAAGGCTGCTTATAAAGTGTACAACATAGTCCACATCCATCACAGGATATTCTGATTCCTGTACGATATCTTCTTAATGACCTCGAGGTACAGTAGGCGGTCTAACTCATGAAATGTTGGGGTTGAAATTTGAGTGAAAAGTATGTCATACACCTGGTGTTTTTATTTGTGTTTATTAAAATGATTTGAGGCACAGAAGGCCATTTACTGAAGAGGGGTCCATTTCATTTCAGTTTTATCAAAGGAAAACGGACAAGATTTGAGCGAAATCTGACCTTTCTTGATATCCAGATAATTTCTTACGCAACCGAAATTTGCAGATAAAAATATCATGTTTATGAGCATTGTGGCGTAAACAAAGATTAATATAAACAAGAAAATTACTAAATAAATGCCGTCTGCTTCCACAAAAATCAGGTGACAACGGGTATAAGAAAGTGCACTGTTTTCAAGAAAAAAATTCAGCTTATTAAACACTTATATAAAATACTTAAAATGCTTAAATAAGTAAGTACTTATATACTTAATAAGTAAATAATACTTAAAATACTTACAAAATGCCGTTTCAAATTTACGGCATTCTGCGAGATAAAAATTAGTAGTAAACTTGTTCTACAGTAGTTTATTTTATCACATCGAGACCTTCTATGCGTAAACAGATATATATTGAGTATGCCCGACATGTTGTTACTTTTCTTCGCCATACCGTGCGGCAAAGATGTCTAGACAATGTCTTTCGGCAGTCAGCTACGGAAGAGAACGGAAATTTGTCGCGTGAGTCATTAGCAAGTAGTTTCATTATTAGCAAGGTTACTCTGTGGCGAATACTGAATGATAGGATCATATCCAGAAATAAGCAGGATGGACCAAGACCGCCCACAAGTAAGCAAGACGACGATTTTATCCGTCGTACACTAAAAAGTATCACCATATGCCAATTACTACCGTTCATAGGGAACTTCTGCCGATGTTCTCTATTAACGTCATTTTGAAGAGGATGCAGGGATTTGAACTCCATTAACAAAAGGCCATGATCAAGCCCTTTTTAAGTGGGTCATAACAAGAACGTCTTTTGTTTGCTAAGAAATATATTGATTACTGTGTCCCATTCTGGAAGGGCATTTACTTCTGCGATGAGGTCTTATTGTTAGACAGGCTAATGAAGTTGACCCAGATGGTCATGCGCGGAAAGAACTGCCCAAAAGCGCACACTGCGCCGATGGCAACCTTTAAGAACTGTCGATGGTTAATGGGTTGAATGGCCATTAAATTCGGAGAGCGGCCAATCCGGCGGTCAACTACGGACACCATCAACAGCCAGGTGTTCTTCAACATCGTGGAGGTTGTTTTCGATTGCAATGTCATCCACCAACGACGACTGGATGCCATAATTTTACAAGAAATGCTTCTGATCATCGTTCTAAAGAAGTATGAATCTAATTACCTTAATCTGGCTTTTAAGAGAACAGCCAGCCTCTCCGCATGTGACCTCCAGTCGACGCTTATTCCTGCGAACAGCGCAGATCTTAATCCTATCCAATTTTTTCGCATTTATCAAAAGAAAAGGCGAATAAAAAAAAACTCTCGATGCAAGAAAAGCTTGATTTTGTGCTAGTTAGTCGCACTGAACAATCCATTATAGACAACTTGGCCATCTCCGTGTCTGAGAGAATTTCTGCTGTGGTAAATGTAAACGGACAAGGAACAAGGTACTGATCTTTTGTACTCGTTATTATTTTCATTATTTTCCCCATTTCATGCGCCCTACCCCTTCCTCCTATTTCAGCGATTGGTAGTGCTGCCATTTCCTGAAATTCTAGTTTTCGGTGAAAATTAATTACTTTTAAGTAAGTAAACATTAATTTGTAAGCCCAACTGTCCTCTTTTAAGAACAGTCGCTTTTCACTGGCATAAGACTTTGGGGAGCGCGTTTTGGGCGGCGTTTGCGTTTAGAGTAAGGTAAGTAGTTTGCGTTATAGGGATTTTCTTATACTAGTTCACGAAAATTTATCAGTTAAGACACCTACAATTTTTATACTTTTCACTAAATGGAAAGGATACACTTGCCAGCCCCAAACGCAAATGCAGTGACTGATTTGGCTCAAAATTATTCGCAAAGTGGAAAATGTTGTGAAAACACAAATCTGCCCTTCCTACAAGTACAAAATTTGAAGAAAACGTAAGCTGCTCCGAAACTAGCATTTTTATATGAAATATATTCGAATTACAAAGTGTCAAAAGTCAATAATAATAGGCAGTATGTTATTACCGTCATAGACAAAGAAGACTAGAATGGCCATTTCTAGTTTATTGGCCGTCGTCAGCCAGTCATACGGAACGACTGAGTTCCTTAGAAACGACCGGTGAGCGCCCCCTACCATTGCATATTCCCGATCGAAAAACTGACAGGGCAACGGGCTCGTGGCCCAGTGGTTAGAGGCGTGGACAGGTCGCGAGTTCGAGCCTCGGGTGCTCTACACTCTGGGGTTAGGTATGACTGGCTGACGACAAGTGGTTTTCGCTTGTACAGCAAGCTCCTTCAAATCGAAGACAAATGCCCAGCTCAATGTCATTCAGCCTCATTTGTTTCACCAAGTGCTCAATATTGCCACAGTGGAAGAAGGCTGACCCCGCTTTACAGAACGTACGGTGGTGAGATCTTTCTACTGACTTTCAGTAAGTAGGCAGATTTTATTCGTCTGAATGTTACTCAAGTGTAAAGATTTTCATATGCGTCCTGTATCCCAAAATGCAGTTACAGAGATCATGCGTCCGACTGGACTAATGAAAGAAAATCTCAAACTTCGTGTTAGTCTCTCAAATATATTTTATTCTGCTACCGCAGAAGTAGTCAAGCTGTCATGGGCAAATAAATCACTAATAAAAGGCAACAGAAAATCAGAAAGCATGAGAGTGACGCGAATATCAGTTAGCTAAAGGGAACAATCCAGTTCAAGCATGAGAGGTTTAGAGATAATTAGAAGGCAGACCGAAGAGTCCATCTGTCGTCAGCAACCAGTCATGCCTCAATTCCAGGAAGGAAGCTGCGCGATCCGATAACGTCTCCACGGCTAGCATCTAAACTTTCTACCAGTTGGGCCATGGGTCCATGCCAAGTCATGCGAAAGTCCCGTAGAGGCAAATCCCACCAGAAATTTCCCGCTTGTTCTCTAGCTACTGATACGGTCTTGCTTTTCCACCCCGAAACAGAGACACAGTCAGCAGGGTAAGAGATATCTCTTAGCTAGTAGGTGTCACTTAGAGTTCCAGGCTGACGACTTAACAAGAATAACCATTCAGATCAGGGGAAGGATAAGTTAACCAGCGACAGAGTACAACCTAGTTCTGATAAAATCCTTTGACTGGCCTTGCATGGTGCCTAGTCTCGAAAGCCATGACTCAATCCGCCCTAGCTTTACGGAAAACCTACAGAGTTTTCCAATAATGCCAACACTGAATGTTAAAATTTCGAAATTGACATTAGACATCTGGTCTAAGGACGCAGCTAGGCAGCGTAATAGACAAGCCCTGCCTCTATAGGCGCTTTCACTGGTTTCAGAAAATAAGTCTGTGGTCAACCGAATTGGAAGTTGAGATCTGAACGCCTGATACGCTGACACCAAGGCGTACTGAGTTAAGAGGGGTGTAAAAAACATGCACGTTAGTGCTCAGCCTCTTACAAATGAAGCACCGTCTGCAACCACCGTTCACAACAATTTGCGGCGATTTATTTATTTAGTGTAATGTTTGATGAAAGGTCAGGATCCCCTGAAATCGGTCTATTGGTTCAGGACAACCTGGGTAATCACTTGATTCGTTTCGAAATAAAAGAGAGACATGCTAACCGACATGGTAACCTCACTGTACTCGTCAACTCTCGATTTAAACTACAGGCCTGAGAGCCAACAGTTAACCGGCTATTTGCCCTAAAGCATTTCTAGCCCGCAATTGTCCTTAAATCGCCCTTAGTTTGTCTGTTTACATTCTGCTGATATCCAAAGAAATAACAACATACCTCTGTATTCCGGCGCAATGTAGGCCCAGTTTCGATAGTTGTCAAGGAAAGTCTCCAGCTTTTCCTCCTTTCGCAGGTAACGGATGGAGTCCAGTCCATAGTCTAGTAAAACAAAACAGTCCTCCTTTACAGTCGTCGGACGCCAACGGTTTTCTTAAAGTGGATGTACAGCACAGACTTGATGGCCCTAACAGTTTGATCGTCGTTACAGACGATGTACGCCGTATGCCCCGCGGCAGGGCGAACACAGGGACAATGACTTGCAGCAGCAGCAGCAGCAGCATCTACCACACTGTCTCACCCACGTGAACCAACAGTCCTAACAGAGTCGAGAAATGAGGAGGTGGGATCGAGCGCAGGTGGCTGACGCGGCGCGAACCTGCGCCTAGGCGTGCATCACACCCCCACGTATGGCCTTTGTTATGGGGCCCGCATGCACAATAACGCCTGTCGTGTCCTGATCTGACCGCCATGTTGATCCAGCGCATACACCGTATAGTCTATTGAATACTCACCAAGTTGGAATGGCATTACAGACAAAGACAAGGGCGACTGGAATGGTCATTCCTGGCTTATTAGCCGTCGTCAGCCAAGCATACCCAACCCCGAAGTGTGGAACATCCGAGGTTCGAACTCGCGACATGTTAGTTAGAAGTCCACGCCTCTAACTGCTGGACCACGAGCCCGGTAATGTCATTCTGCCTATATCATGCGCCGCTGTGCGGCTGCTGGTTGGGCTCGAGAGAGAGCCCATATGGCACAGCGGAACGAGTGAGTTTCGTAAGAATGATCGATGAGCGCCCCCTACCATCAATAAAAATCTGTGCTACGTAAGTGGTCATTTTGTGCCTAGTGCGGTTTCTGCAGTTGGCCGAAAAGGAATGCATATAAAAGGCCGGAAGCCTGGTTCGACTGAAATATATTAGGATTATACTGCAAGATGATCAGAATTACAACCCATCTTGGCCAGTCCTTCCTAATCAAAATGCTTTTCTTAATTTCGGTACACGCTTCATTAGATCGGCCACTGACTTGTTTTGTTTTGTCCGTAACTTCTATCAAGAATCCTCTCGAACTGTTACAAGCAATGAATACTGTGGGATGAAGTACTTGTTCGACGATCTTCGGTTTACTTACGATTATCAGCCAACCATAGTTCATCCCGATGGCCGTAAAACCAAGGACTTGCACCCCACTTCATCCTTCCTCCCTTGAACATTCGAGCCGAGTGTTCCGTCACTGGTCCCACTTGCGCAGGACTTGTCAGGCACTACTGAGAATATGCAATGCTACGTAAAAGTTACACTTCCATGGCTTTCAAAGCCAAACACAGTAATATCCAAAATTTACAAATGACAAGCACAATTACATAATGATTGGAGTCATGAGGTGATGTATTGATAACAGATCGGAAAAAGATGCGTGCATTGCGACATGTATTTGGGGAGTCCGAGGATGAGTTAAGAAAAACCAAAACGCGGAGTCCAGGAGGAAATTGAAAAGGAGTAGGTGTGATCGCTGGATTTTACCTGTCTGACATCTCGGCGCATAGTCCGGACACGAATGGTCGAACATGCGTCAGCAGTGAGGAAAACAGATGCCAGCTCTCCACTTGAGATTTATTTGGCCGATCCTGACTGCACCTTTAATTTCGCAAGGACCGAAAGATTACATGTAGTTTTGTAGTCCCACCTGATGGACACAATACTGTTGGGGTTGGGGCTTGGGGCTGTGGTTAGGGGTTAGGGTTGGGGGTTAGGGTTAGAGATTAGGGTTACGACAGCTATGAATTATTCGTAACCTGCCAAAACATCCATAAATTACGTGAGTATGGTAGTCATCTGGTGGATTCTAGGTGATTTACTTAGGAAATCCTGCTTGGACAGTCAACATACTGTAACAGATTTGGTGCATTTCAGACATTGCAGTAGGTTGGGCGGGTAACTTGACCCAAGTGTGATTACACTTGCGTCGTTCGGCGGGGCCTCGTAGCTCAAGTGGTTAGAGCGTTGGCTGTACTAAAGCCTTCTCCTTACTGCGTGGGTTCGAATACCACCGAGGCGCTGAGTTTTTCACAGTTGGGTCAACATGAATCAACGCAAGTTAGGCACTACTAGCACGGTCTCCTGCATAATATACACTAAGGAACTCCTTAGGTGACTGGAAATAACGGTAAGAGGTGGGTATGTAGCCCTACCTGAAGGACACAATACTGTTAGGGTTGGGGTTAGGAGTTGGGGTTACAGTTAGGAGTTGGGGTTAAGGGCTAGAGCAAGCATTTCTCAACCACTCAGCGTACAACCGCAAATTCCCAATAGCGTCTCTTCTGCATACAACTACTTGACCTCGTCGCCTATGCGTACCCCTGCCCCACCTGTAAAAACCCCTACTACAACCGGTGCCGTATTAAAGGTGGTTGGGGTTTGTTTACTTCAGGTGAGGCTACATAAGCACATCTGACGGACCAAAGTTCCCGAGGGAGGGAAGAACCACGGGAATTGCGAGTTGACTGGGCCATGGTTCTCCGGTCCGCGGTCGACTAACAAACGTAGTAGCCTTCCTCCCATGGACAGAGTAATTAACCCCGCGGAGAGGGCGCGGAGGAATAGTATCAGGGAGTCAAATAGCCGAATGATTAGTATGGAAATAACCAGCATCGGTAATGAAATAGCGACAGTTAATCACCCGGATTTAGACAAACAAGAGGTCGTCGAACCACATTTGACCTGCGGCGATGAATTTGAACGAGAATCAGGAATGAAGGCAAAAAATCCTTGTTCCGGCGATCGCATCTTCTCCTTTGTAAATCGTATCGGGATAAAACACCCCCCATGTCACTCGTGGTGAAAGTCATTCATAAGCCAAACTGAATACTTGCGGCTAGCAATTTTTGGACCAAAAGACCTCATGCCTAATGGGCAAACTGTCCAACCGTTTGCCGGCTGCACTGTTGTTGTCTAGAATTCCCCGGTATTGGATAAAACGGTTGATTAGCATTATAGACAAGGACAGGGAAGACTCGAATGGCCATTTAATGCTTATTAGCCGTCCTCAGTCAGTCACACACAACCCCGAGGTGTGTAACTCCTGAGGCTCGACCCCTAACCGCTGAGCCGCTGTCATGTCGGTGGCGATCGCGAATATACTATGCTAGGGGAGGCGCTCACCGTCTGACAGAGAAACGAACATGCACAGTGAGTGACCGATCTCATAAAATGTCGGCCGAAATTCTAAAATGCGTTTTCGGCTAGGAAGGATTACTTACGTGGGGTTGTAATATTGATCATCATGAGGTCTAGTCTTATGTTATTTCGGACTCGCCAGGACGTCGGCTTTTGAGTACACTTCTTCTCGACCTCCTGTGGAAAGCACACTCGGTAAAGAATGACCACTTAAATACCATATATTTTTCAAATGGATTTTTGATGGTCATATAAATTCAAATATATTTTGTGGTAACCATGCACAAAATATGCCTTCTTTTACTCGTTTGGCAGAAAATCACATTATCTTCACAGTTTATAGCCGAAGAAAGGTCATCGTTCGGCTTTCAAGAAGTTTCCAATTATAAGATTTTTAGGAACTTGCGATGTCCATACATACAGCATCGCACATGTCCGGTCACGAATGCTCCTCATGAAAAGTAGAATATAGTCCGCATCCATTGCAAGAATTCTATGAACTCTATATGGTATCTTCTCAGAGGCATAGAGAAATATATGATTTTCACTACTCGGAGGGTATGCGTCCTGTAGACTGAAATCGCTAAGCGCTAATGCAATGCCCGATCAGACTCGAAATTGCTCGCTACCTCATCTGAATGTTACTATGGGAATTTTTACAACTCTTTTTCAGAGCACAAATGCACCCTTTCTTCGAGTACAGAGCATAAAGATGCATAATTTTCTATTAAATGAGTAAGAAAAGGCATCTACTTGTGCAGATTTTCTATAAAATATTGAATTTATAAGACCATCCAAGATCCATTTGAAAAATGCATGCTACATATGTAGTCATTTTTTGCCGAATGTGCTTTTTACAGGAAGTCGATAAGAAGTTTTCTCAAAAGCCGACTTCCTGGCGAGTCCGAAATAATATAGGAGTATGTCTCATGATAACGAATATTAAAACCCCACTTACAGTAGTTGGGCTAACTTATGAAATGTCAACCGAAATTCAGAAATGCGTTTTCGTTTCGAGAAGATTAATCAAGTAGGATTGAAAAACTAATAATCACGCAGCATGGTTCTGTAATAATCCAGTTACCTCAGGGGGCCGGCTTTCGAATGAACTTCGTTTCGACTGCATGCAATAACTACACTCTACAACAAAACGACTACTTAAGTGGCATGCAATTTTCTCATTGATTTTCGATGCCCTTAAAAATTCAATTATATTTCGTAGGAAACGTGCCTAAAAATAATCATTATTTTACTCATTCGGTGGGAATTCACGTCCTCTTCGAATTTTATACTCGAAGAAGGGGTATAATTCAGTTTTTAAAAACTTTTCCAATACCCGAATAATTTTGAACCCGATCTGCTGTTATACTTGCATTCAGGGTTTCCGAACCATAGGCCGTATGTTTTCCGCGCACGGAAAACCATTAAACTCTCTACGATATCATGAGGACACTGTATGGGGTTCTTTAAATTTAGCAGTGGATTTGAGCCGTATTGTTAACTTTACAAGCCACATTGTTAAATGCAGAGACATGACGTTTTCTGAACGGCTGTTTCACGGTATCAAAAAATCTCACAAGTAGAAACTTTTTAAAAACCGAATTATGTCCCTCCTTCTAAAGATCAACCAGTGAGTGATGATAGCAGCCGGAGAACAATGACTATTTCCTAGATGTCCGCAAGCGGTTTGATATAATCTGCAATTCAACATCTATTATACTCGCCTCACTGAACCCACATTCATGGGGACTTTATCTTACTGATGAATCTTTGCATCGAAAGTTTTTTTCATGAAGTGGCAGTGGAAATATTACAGGCATAAAATTCTGTGATATCAGAGGGACAGCACCAGTGCCTATAACTTAAGAGTTGTGAGCTTTCAAAGTTTACCTATATGTAGCTTTTCTTGCACTTTATAAACTTTGCTCCTTTTTAAACTGTCGGACATGGGTACGTGTACTTCTAATACCGGAATGATGGTCGTAGAGGCCTTTTAGGAGAATGGACGTGGTGTTTTAATAAAACATGAGGAAAAAGTTGCATTTGTGCTGCATGCTGGTTTTAATTCATCAAAATGGCACTTTGTAGGGAGAGAGTTCAGGAGGGATACACACCCACAACCTAGCACTGGAATTCAAAAGTGCGACCTTTTAGAGAAGGCTCGCCGTCGTAGATGTCGTGAGACCTTTAGCTAAAGAGGTCGAGAACGTCAATCCCGTCGTTGTCCTCTGTCGATTTCTAAATGAATGACTGGGAAACAGGAAAGACCGGATATTAATTTGTAATAGCAAAATCCAGGAATTGTGCTGAGCGTGGAATCGAAGCCTACCCGAGTTTCGACACTTTTTGGACACCAGCTTTTCTTTACGCGGCCTTGCGCTGTTATTTTCAAAACAGATCACGTCAGGCTCCACAGCCTTTTGCTGCAGATACCGATAACTAGGGGTTAGTCATTTGAAAGAGTTGCCAATGAATCATTCCTCTAACTGGTCACGAAACATTTCTGTGGCATGAAGAGCGGTGCGTATTATGAGCTTTAGGCACTTTCTGTAGTAAGAACGAAAAAAGCCGGTCTGATGTCGAGACTGGCGTATAACTGCCTGCAATACAGCCATTTTTATGCCACAACTGTTCGTTTAATTATGCAGGTCAGACCGAGGGTAAACTGGGAGGGCACATACGTGAAGACGAATTGTCGATGAGGCCATCTCTCCCGAGACGCAGCAGGCACACCCCCACGTTTTGATTACTTTATCCGAGGGCCTATTGGCATGGAAAAAGGACAGCCAAAAGTTTTGCTAAGCAGTGTCGTGTTCTCTTCTATAAGAGAATAGATGTATCGAGATCTATCTGTTAAGCTCTTTTTACACGGAGTAGATGGTTGTCTTTCAAGGCACCATCTTTGACTGTATGGATGACGGTTGCAGCTTTGCGAATCGATCTGCGCCCGCGTGTTTGTTATTTCATGCGTCTGGAGACCCATCTGGGATAAATGAAATGGAAGCAGCGGGAGCTCCCTAAGAGACATCTTCAATTCAGCCCTAACATTCGGCTAAACATGTGTCTGAACTTTTAGCTACTACCTATGTTGTCAGTATGGTATCCTGTAACCGCAACATCTACTACCAGTTGCCTTATGACAGTCTTATGAATATCCCGCCGTGGCTGATGGATCTTTGCCCAAATATTTATGTTGAATTTTGGTCTGCGTCTAGATTTTGGTTTAAGCTGATTTACCCCAGGTTAACAGTTTATTCCTGAGAAAAGCAAAAAGGAACAAGTTAAAATTCGCGTCCACACTCATTGTGCCGCTATACTTCGGAAGACTGTCTTAAAATGCACTGCAACGACCCTGGTAACTCCAAACAAGTGCTTTCAATGAGTTCGAAATTAAAGTTTAAAAGTAGGAGATAAACTACTGAAAAATTTGAATGGTACATTAAAAAATAGAGCGTTTCTCTTTCTCAAAAATATAAACTCCAAAAAAATCACAAATGAGGATACACTAACGCGCCAAAGGCCTCTGAGTGTGTTGAGCATCTTGTCCGTGTTTTGAAAAACTAGCTGGCATTGGAGAACTGTTAATACGGTGCAAAAGTCGAAATATATTGGCTGTATTGCTCACGTAGATAGCGGATATTTTGGCTTCCCAAAGCAAATTAGTTCCGTGGAGGTTGATATGTGCATAAAATGCGTGAAAAGCAGCCGCATCTTAGCTTGACTCTGTACAGTAGCTGGTCCATCTTAGGAAATGTCAACTGAAATTCAGAAATGTGTCTTTAGCTAGAAGGAACCTCTGAGGTGAGGTTGTGGTATTTATAATTATCCAGCGCAATCCTAAAATATTTCAGCCACAACCATGGTTCCGGCTTTTGAATAAAATTCTTTCCGTCCGCCTTCCAAAACTGTATTCAGCATGTAACAACTTTTTGATTAGTAACAATTTTTCTCATTGATTTCCGATGACCTTATAAATTTAACTATACTTATAGAAAGCCTTCATGAAATATTTCTTATTGCGCAAAGACTGGCGAACCAGGGCCAGAAGCACCCACATACACTCGTCGCATTCACCTCAACTGCCCTCGCTGCACTCGCACATTCACCCGCCGCATGGGCCTATCAGGCCACATGCGCACTCATGAAAACCTGCGGTAGACAACCGTCGGCTAAAGCACACCATAACGTCCCCCCTCACCAGCACCCACAACACACACTAATATCATCCATCGCCAGCGTCCAGTTGTCACCTCCCACGCAAGTGTGAAGTTTGCGACTCGGATCCGTCTCCATGCGGCTCCTCTGCTATATGTGGGATACGAGTCTGAGACTGTCAAGATGCGTCCAGCATAGGAGCTTGTAAGGCTGCTGACTTACACCCAACTCAGTCCACGCAGTGTGCCCGGTTGTGTGAGTGTTTGTGTGGATTGGAAGACTGGTGAGCTGAAAGCCAGGCTGAATCGACTTAACGTGATCTACGGCACACTCAAGCATGTGAGAACTATGAAGCCTAACCCCCGTTAC
>CACRXP010000694.1:155052-212633 GCA_902702965.1 Spirometra erinaceieuropaei | reverse complement strand
TGCGCAGGCAAGGTGACTAGATATGTCAGCCACCTCGCCCATTCCCTGCACCTGTCAACTTGCCGGCTCGGAGAGTGACCGGGGCCTGGGAATAAGAAGGGAGAGTGAGGTCGACGACTCAGCGTACTTATCTCATTATAAACAATCTGACTCGCTTGAAGCTATCACGCTGCATTAAAAGCCGTGGCTTGGAAGATTGCCAACTGACGGGATAACTTGGACCTCGCAGTCGGCCCAGTGTTGTGCGTTTGTGTGGAGCGACCGGCTGGCGGTCTGAGAGTCAGGCTCCTTCTTAATGTGGCCTTTATGGCCCTCACACTCCGTGGGATCGGGACCAGGTGTGGCTGTACGTCCAGGTTTGGCTCCGGTCGCGCCAGTCCCCTTTTTATTGCCGGTTAAAATCTTGGTCATTTGCTGTGTGGACCAGGGGGTGGGGAGTGGAGCGCCGAGGTGTATGCATGGTCGCGCCACCCACCTGCGCCCTCCCCCCTCTCCGGCCTTCTTGACTCTGCCTTGACACCGGGTCCAGGTGGGGGGAGGAGAGAGTGCAGTAAATGCAGCGCAAGTCTATTTTAACCATAAACTATGTCACGCACAAGTCACCGTGCCTGCTTCACCTTGCCGTGGAGCACACAGTGAACATCGTCGGCAACGACGGTCGAACGAACATGTTTCATGCTACTAGTCTTCCATATTCTAAATGGTCGCAATGCGTAGCATGTGTTTTACAATATGCACATATCCTATTGTCCGTATGATGAAGAGCTAGTTAGTTCGGCGGTTTTTAATCACTAGTCAGAATCCGAAATCTCGAAACGCAAGAATATTCGTCAAGTCTTGCAGCGCTTCGCTGACCAGGCTTGTGCACATGTTCTGGTCATGAGGAATTTGGTCTCGGCTTTGATTGGACCCCGACGGGTCTTAAATAAAATATTACTATTATTACTGACAAATTAGCAGACGTTGGTCCTAGAAGTGAAGTATTTTGACACAGAAACGCCAATTTGTTCTCAGAACGGGGTTCCACTGACCGATAGTATGCATTTTGACGGGGCATACTGAAGCTGTGTGAGTTCTTAACTAGTGGAGTAAGGGCATGTGAAACGCATTGGCCGGGGCTTTACGCCTCGTAAGTTTTTACGCTTAATTACATGGTCAGTGCAATGAAAGGCTTAGTTTAGTCACTTATATATGAAAGATAGAATTGAGAGAGAGGGGGGTCGATGCTACAATAGTTATACTCGTGGCAATCCAGCTAATTTACCACTATAGCAATCTGACGTACAACGTGGCAGTCAAGATGGTTTCCGGGTGGCAAGCTAATTTCCCTCTCATTTGAAATGAGTGTCGGACCAAAATGGCCCCTTTTAAATGTGATCTCAACGATCCACCCTACGTGTGGCGTGCATTAAACGACGACTGCTTTTCATATTAGTGACTGTGTCCTGTTCCATTCCTTGCTGCTTGTACTTTGAACATGCCTTTGATACTAGGGATCGGGAGTAGAAAGTAAGGCTGATTTAACTCGGACGAAGCTCTCAGATTCTTTGCTATAAGCAGCCAAGTACGCCCTTAGTTTGTCTTACCCCGAATGTTTACCAACCGACAGGAGACCTCAGCCCTACTCCTGATTGATAGTCAAGTGGCAGTGGCTCCTTCTTGATGCGGTTGTTTTTGACACTCTCAATTCTGCCAGATGGAGGGAGTCGTCATTAAAGTCAGAAGTGTTGCTGCTTGACATTCACCGGTATCCAGTCGCGGTGGGCGTGGAAAGGGTGAAGTATGGTCAAGGCTTCGAAAGTCTGCCACACGATGGACGAACCAACTCGCCAGCTCATTCAGCTCCTTTGTTGCCTCATGCAAATTCGAGGCAGCCTAAGTGCGTGGAACATCGGCGAAGATCAGGGAGATGCTGGAGTGAATGCCACACATCTATTCCGAAACATGGGCAGCACGTGGGGACGGGAAATACAAGGAAAGTTGAAGATGGGATTCCAGCAATTCAACTACGTGGAAGGAAACTCCGTGGAGTAATGGACAGAGCGTTGATTCGCCGATTAGTCTGTCCGGATCGAAAGCCAGCCTTGTCGATGCTTTTTAAACGTTGTCTAACATTGAAACATACTGAAAAGGTGATCTCCGTGTTTTGCCTTGAAGCGATGGTTCTAGAGGAGCCCCATGGCAAAACAGAAGCGTACTTCTTCGTGCCAGCAGATCCATTAAGCACCAACCCCAAATGAGAAAGAATGCTGTCCAAATGAAAACCTCCATACTACGTAAAACCTCCTCAGTAACGATCTAACAGCAAAAGGTTAACGACAGTACTCGGATACAAGCCACTAGAGGCATTTCGTTGGGTCGTCATATTTTGCTGGGGTTATCTCTATAAACGTAGCCGTGCATGTATGAAAACGCGTTTTCTTTTGGATCATCGGGACGACGAAGGGAACAGCAACACTTTCATCCATTTGACGTTCTGAGAGGAGGACCTATTTCGACGATGACTGGCAATCCAAGACCTGTTTCAACTGTGGTCCCAGAAGCTTAAACTACAAGCACCGGTTACTCATACCTGCAGTATTACGGAGACGGGACCCACAATAGAACCGCGATCCAAAGCGAAACGAACACATGACCAAGCGCGTCGCAGCAGGCCAGGCCGGCTGAGGAAAACACGCGTGAAACCAGCCAGCCAATCAGCGTGCGCGTCAAGTCCTTGCTCACAAGTGCGGCCCACATATTCGAGAATATTCTGAGAGGGGCTTCCAGCGTAAGAAATGGACAAGCAACGTGCGTCACGCCATAGGTTCCATCACCTGCCCCGGACGAAGCGTCGACTCACAAAACGGACAAATAAAACGCCCGCCAACCATCTTCCGAGAGGTCGGGGCAGCGAGAGGCGAGAAAAATCGATCAACACGAGGCCGAACAACACGACATGCCACTTCAGTTCCTGGTCGATTAAGTGCATTTTACGTCTTGACAATGGAGAGCCGACCAAGCTCTTCGAAACGTCATATCTAAATAAACCCGTTCCGGTGAGCCCCTTTTTTTTCTTCCAATCATCGGCCTGGATCTCTCAACTTTGCCAACCTGAATGCTAAGTAAACCCGACTTAGGACGCCTGCATGGAGCAGGAACTTGCAGACTGCTGAACAGGTAACATTTATCCAGACCTCATCTACGTCGTCAAGTTTATGAGGATGGTGTCATGAAGAATCACACAATCACCGGACAGGGCCAAGACTTGCCTATTCTTTCTAAACGCCGGTTTTACAGTGATGAAATTAAAGCCAGAGTGCTTCTTGCCTGAGCGCACGGATTCACCCGCTACCGTGGTGCTTTTCTTACGCAAATCTCCTGAATGCTGGTTACTTAACCACCACCGTCGCCACCGTCTTCTCCTCCTCGCATCCTTCCTCCTTCCAATCACCCTCCACCACCACCACCACCACCTCCTCCTCCTCCTCCTCCTCCTCCTCCTCATCATCATCATCATCATCATCATCATCATCATAGTCGTCGTCATCATCGTCGCCGGCATCAGCGGCAGAATCACCAGCGGCACCATTGTCAGCTTCTCCACTTTATTTTTTCTTCTTCCGCGAATAAACGACAAATTAATGAACAACCGCGCCTTATTTCGCCTGAATATTCTCGTTTGCAGCTCCTTTTGGGCGTGGATGTGAGCGTGTGTTCAAACCTTTGATGTAGACATTCGCAGAGCGGATGCAGTTGGCGTTTGCCGCAATTGGGCCCCTGAAGCACACCTGGTGCATAAACTGCAGCAACTGGTCCCTTCTCTCGCGGCATGCGCCGCGGCCACACAAGCGACCGTCTCGCGGTCACGGGCCCACCCCACCCGCATTTACACCACCCAGGAAGCGGGGCCGTCCACGCGCAGCAGTCCTTCAACCCCGTCGTACCACTCCGCCACCCCCCACTGCCTTCTTCCCCCCAAAGACGCAGCTGTCGTAGTTACCGCCCGCACGGCGCGGTCGGCGGGCCACCACCTTTGCCCTGAGGTGTGAAAGCATGGGACATCTTCACACCTCTACGACGCGTCATGGCAACAACGGAGGCAGCACCACCGTCGCGGATAACGGCACTCGATAACCACCGCAGCGGTTGTTCGACCGTCTATCCCGCGCGCGCACTTTCTCGCTTACGAAAAGACGACCTGTCGCGGGGAACGAGAATTCGGACTGCGCTAATATATTGCTGCAGATATGGCTGGCACGCCGCCTACACCGCTCTCCATTTAGGTGTGTTTTACGGCGCGCCAATTTACTTCTGGGTCTTTGCCCCTGTTGTTAGAATTAAGCGCAGATTCTGGGCCTCAAAAGTGATAAATACACGTAGGGGGGACTGCAAGTTCTCTATGAAGAATAATCTACTCCTCTGACATTTTCCACCGACGCTTGAATGGACCACTGGAGTTAAATAACCTAGAAAAAGTGGTCTCGAGCTCTCCTCCCAGCGCTTGTTTTTTGTTTCTCAGGTAGTGCCGAATAGCCGCGTAGGGGAGGGGGGACAGCTCGACTCCGCGTTATACTGCCTGGTTTCATTTATCCCTCTGTCTGTTTTGCTTTCAGCGCAGCGAATTACTTGCAAAGACACCTAACAGCATTCCTGGGGATGGACCTAGCAATGTATGAAATTACCCTGTTAGATTCGCCCGAGCAACCCGTATGGCAACCATACTGCAATAAGTACCTAAGCGATTTGGATAGCTAATATGGTGCATATAATCGCTCTAATAGGTGTCTGCAGTAGTCGATCCTCGATCTCATGAGCAAATGACCGTTTGTTACCTTCTACCGATCTGTAAGGATAATGGTGTTTTCGTACTATGCTTTCCGTGACTTCGGAAAAGATTCTAAAAGTAGAACGCGTATCATACTTGTTTGCCGGACCTCTTTTAGTGTCCTTTTGTCTTCAGTGGGAAAATCCCTTGACGAAACCGTGAATGTAGCCTTTGGAAGCGAGGTGCTCTCAAAATGCCTGCACTTGCTGCGTTTCTCATCTTCTGTACAGTGTTTCATGGCAATTCGACGAGGCAGTGTCCGGATGCCGTCGCGTTTTCGTTCTAGGGAACGATCACCGTCATTTTTTTGTAGCGTTAACTGCATTCTAGGAGACTGCATTCTCAGGGGCTTTATCCACACACCTTGGTACTGGGAGGTTCGGACTTACGACCCTGCCTTATACTTGCCCATGGTTACTAACTGGATTTTAAAGGAAGCGACACTGGGTGTGCCCTTAATATTCGTAATTGGACGCTTACTCATGACACCAATTGTGGCACCTATGTACCTCATAGGCGAATTTAACTTTTAGGAGATATGGCACTTGTTTCAAGCAAATGAAAGCAATCACGGCGACTTGAGGAGCTCTTTGCAATTTCTTAGCGTTATTCTTTGGTTAAAAATAAACACCAGGACAGACATTCGGAAAGATGGCCAAGAATTCAGTAAAGGCTCTAGGTTCAAATGAGCCCCCCTGTTTTCTCAGGCTTTTTGTTCGTCGGGTAGCTGCGCGCTGTCCTGCCGCGTCCTTAGGGTAAGAAATTAAATAAAAAGACAACTTCAAACGGTCCGACTTCATCTGGTGTCATACTGATGCACTGAGGTCAGTAGAGCTAGTTTGTAGCAAGTCTTCAGTTGATTTCATCTACTATCTGGAGAGCCACTTATTGGGCTAAGAGGCAAGTGTGCCTTTGTACGCGATAAAAATCAATGAAATGGGGTTTTGGCTGTTAACGTCTCCGCCATTCCGCACAAATAGACGTGAGGTTTGTTTTTCGTCACTTAAAATTGCAATTACCGACTCAATTGCAGAGACGTGAGCATGGTCGCGAGAGGGTGGTTGACGCATGGAGTTATCCGTGGCCCGTGTACCAAATCATGATGCACCAAAAAGCAGCTGCAAATTGTTATTTTAGGACATTTTTGTACTTCGATACTCACCCCAGTCTCGTGTTCACTGGAAAAGGGATACTTACGTCTGCAATTTTTGTCACCGGGTATATTATTTATTTCCCTGCACTCGAAACGACTACCCTACAACTGCTCGTGCCAGTAACATTTGAGACAGTTTGTTTATCTGTACAGAGTTGACGCTTTTCCGCTTACTTGTTACCTTTACGATACCTTTTCCAGTTTTTGAGATTTTGCAGTTGCTTGTAAACAAATAGGGAGTTCAAAGGTGAAGACCTACATTTCCCTCAATAAAACGGAACTGAACTGAACTGAACCAGAATCGACCGTTCCGCCCAGCGAACAATAACGCATACGCGATGGCACATTGGTGCCCATAGCACCAATAGAACTTCCCCTACCCGTCGAATTAAAGGGTTAGATTTGTCGCGAATTATAATTTTCCACCACTGTAAAATCTGTGACTCATTTTGGTACCCACACAGTGACCCAAACGACCAACTATGAAAAGATTTCTGGAGCTTACATTAAAAGGCGTGGAACTTCAGCTGAAGTAATCGGATACTCATGTAGGAACTCTTCCCATCTTTCATTGAATAACATTTGTGACCAGTCAGCCCTGCAAATTTGATATCGATTGCTACACGACACAGGTCATGTGGGAAATGATTAATCCTAACAGCTGATTTCATTGAATCCGAGGGACTACCAGGAACATCTTGAACAACCTCGCCTCGGCAATCTGAAGCCTAACTCTCACACTATTCCCCATCAGTTTAGCCAGCTTTTTGGAACCCATATACTGAAGAAAGTTCAACGTACAAGTTGTTCCACCACCTACATGAAAACAAAGATTTCTGTTGCCAGGCAACTTCTGTAGTTAAAGCCTCTTTTGGTGATCAAGTGCCCACATCCGCGTCCATTCTCAAAAAATAACCAAATTATATCACTGGGACTGATTTACTAAGTGTGCCAGTACCTTGATAGCCGAGGGACAAAACCGAAGGAAAATTTCATGCTGGTGGGTCACCAAGTAATTTTTTCGCAGTACTCACATGTCGTCACACAGAACGAAATGTTCCAAAAGCGATTCATCCAAACACAAATAGACAAGAGTGACAAAGACCTGATTATCGCTTTTTAATTTCCTCAGACGTCACCTAAGAAGTTGGAGTAGATCAGTTTGTTCAAGGTCTATGGGCTCAGACCGATAATTTTATGTATTAATATCTGGGCCAAAGTCCACCCGCCACAGCGGGTAACCGAGTATTATTCATTAACTGTCGACAGACAGTAGTATACTGGCACGGGTACCAGTCAAAAGACACTACACGCGTGTTTCGCCGATATTCTGTGCTGTTAGTATGGCATCACCTTACCCTAAAGTATACTGCTAGCTGTATGTCGACAGTTAATGAATAATACTCGGTTACCCGTTGTGGCTGATGGACTTTAGACCAAATATTCATACATAAAATTCTTGATCTGAGCCTATAGACCTTGAATAAACTGATCTACTCCAACTTCGTAGATAATTAATGAGGAAATAAAAAAGCGACAATTTCTAAATTGGACTACCTACCAGAAAACACACGGGGAATGCTGTGGGACCCACTGACGAGCCGAACCCCTCGCAGCTGCGTTATGCCGCGGCAGAATATCGGCGAAACACGCGTGTATGGGCTTTTGGCTAGTACCCCTGCTGTTAGTATGGTATTACCTTAACCTAAAGGCCTGATTTTGCCAAACTGATTTCCCACTCGCTAGGCTCTCCGACCAGGAGCGTCAGAAATTGGCCCACTTTGTAGGATTGGACCTGCCGCCAATGGTGGGATGATTAGTGCTACATCTCCCGCCCCCCAGCGCTACCATGAAATCCTTCTGATATCTCGCCCCCGTTTTCTGTTACTCACTTTTTCCCCAGCATTTCTGGAAATACAGTGATGGCAGACCACAGCAACCATCATTTTCATCCAATTGACTTCTGCCTGCGATAGGGACAATGCGCTAGCGCCCGTGGTTGGTTGATCAGCCTGTAATCCGGATCGCAGGGACGCAAGACAGTATGTCAACCGCTGGCCAGTCCATGTGCTCCCACCTATGAGCGTGGGCGTCAGTGACAGCGCTTGTCGCAGAGATCGTCTGCAGGAAGGCAGAAGGACGGAGCCAATTAGCATGTCGGCAGTGTGTGCGTCGGTGGCATTACGTAATCGCATGCATTGCGCAAAAGCCAGCTCCTTCCCTGCACCCCAGCCAACAGCAATGACCGAAATATGCTCCAGTTTCGGCAGCGACTCAGCATGGTAGCATTTGGGAGAACGACATCACTGCTTCTACTCCTGCTGCAAACTGCATTTTGCATACGAGATCAAGACTTCGTTCATGGCCTACAGGAGGAGGAGGCGAAGGAGACGAAGGAAGTGAGACAAAAAGCTGCAATTAGGTTCCCGCGTACCCTCTCGAAACCCGCCTTCGCAGAGCTTTCAAGTTACGTTTGGCGACGCTTGCGGGAGAGCGCCCAGTCGCAAGAAGAGGAGGAACTGAGAGACAGGATACGTAAGCCGACTCTGCCGCGCTTCTTTTCACCTACGAGCACCAACCCGACCGCGCTCCGACTGCCTGATTTTGGGGAAGAGAGACCCTTCAGTCTCGGAGCTATAAATCCTCTGCCTGAAATGCTTCAGCTCCTTGGTGGTGCCGAGGCCTATAACATGGACATCATGTCGTACAGCAAACCATGGGAGGTTGTCCTCCATCCGCAGGGCAGCTTCGAATTTTCTATGACGACACAGTCTGCTTGGCACCAAAGAGGAGGAGAATCCCTGAATGCAGGCAATTCTTCGTCTGCAGATGAGTTGGGGGATATGGGACGTATTATAAAGAGACGGTTGAGGGCCCTTCAACGCCTCCGGAACAGACAGGTTCGCGCTGCACATCGCCAGTCCCGACACACTTTCACAATGACCCGCCTGGACGATGATGCCAGCTCGGCCACCTCCCGTCTGCGAGCCAGGATGCGAAAGCAGCGTCGAAGAACTAGGTGGCGGGGCGTCCGCCTTCTGGAGGAGTACTCAAGTTGTCCGGTATGGCGGACCTGGCGTGACTATGGCCCCCAGTTTTGGCCACGTTGGGTGCGGGAGGGTAGGTGCGTAGATGTGGCCGGAACCTCCTGTTCTTGGCCGCCAGGAATGCACTGTGTGGAGGCCGGACGCACTGTTGCTCTCATTCTGCGCTACATCTGTCTCCAAGCCTGGCCTCTGGATCGCTGTCGTTGGTACCGTGTACCCCTGCCTCTGGTCACTTCCTGTCGCTGTAACAGTTGTAGCCACACACACAAAACTGGAGTTGGCGGGCCGTAGCGGCTGCCAGATGTATTCTTCTTTCTGAGCATGTAAGAACTTTACTATTTTTCACCATCCATGTCTGTTTATAGGTAAAACAGTACTTTTCGGGTGCTCTAAGTGTTGCGTAGCCGGTCGCATCGCCTGGGATTGCAAAAGCCTCCTTTACATCCACGTGCTGGAGTACAAAATAATGATAGAGGATAGTTCATTAATCAGGTTACGGGGCGTGTTCATTCCCTTGTGTCTCGGGGTTTAGTCTAGAGTCTTCGTTGACAGTTGGATAGCGATTGGTGACATTGGCAGCTAATCCTGTGCCGACAAAAAGAAGGAAGACCGGAATGGCCATTTCTCTCTTACTGGCTGTCATCAGCCACCCATACCTGGGATTTGGTCATTGGTTCCTGAGTCCAAACCCCTACCAATGAGCCACGGGCCCGCTGTGCTTTCGGTTGTGATGGAGAGCATTAACTATGGCAGAAACGTGCAGAATGTAAAGTGCTTGTCTTTCAAAAGTGTCAAAACTAAACGAACTCAGTTTCACTGTGCCATCCAAGCACATAGTCTGTGTACTATCCTAACTGCACCATCAGCTCGACATAAGTATACTCCAACCAGAATGTGAATCGACCTGTAGCATGTCATATATCTTAGAAAGTTTGACGATCAATAGTGAAAGTCAGGAAGGCGGGATCGTAGGTACTGTAATAGGCCATTTTAAGCTTCGAGCGAAATTTGCTAATTAGGATATTAGTGGCGGAAAATTACTGAAAGCACGGTGTTCATACGCTGACTGTGATTTAAGATATACCTCTCGATAGGTGATTATTTATCACTTTGAGATCGTCCATGAGTGCCCTAGATCAGAGCTCTTCGGCAAAGTGGACTCATTCATTTTCGTTCTTGAGAATAGTGCAGATTTGTCAACTCCATTTCTCTCAAAAATGCGTAATTCTGATTATAGACCGCACACGAACCAAGCTTGTAGGAGATGGTATATGTATGTGAAGATTCGAAGTCTAATTATTTTATCTCGTTCATTATATCCCTGGAAACGACAAAGGGGAAGAGGCGCGAATTTATTCACTGAGCTGTGTTTGTAAAAATACAGTTCGGTCCATGAATTTAAAGTCAAACGAGCTCTTTGGGAATGTCAACAAACTTTATTTCCTAACTTTTCGACGTCAGTTTTTCAATGCTCAAAACAGTCGTATTTAATTTTATAAATTTTTATGAATGTTTAAAATGTTAACTCTTTTGTACATTCACTCTGCGTTTGAAGACGGTCTGGGGAATCGAAGTCGGGAAGTTACAAAATAAAATTTGTTAATTTTCCCAAAGAACTTGCCTGACTACAACTTCTTTGAATGCTCATCTTTCAAAAAAATATACACATACTTCAAGGTAAGAGGATTTCATAATAACAGCACAGGTACCAGCCAAAAGCCCACACAGGCGTGGTTCGCCGATATTCTGCCGCTGCATGTGAGGGGTTCAGCTCATAAGTGAGCCCACCAGCATTCCCCGTCTGCTTCTAATAGATACTCCAACTTAGAAATTGTTCCTTCTTGATTTCCTTTGTCCATGTTTGCAGTTAGTTTTTGGGGAAATTAAAAAGCAACAACATATACATGTATTTGTGTAAGAAGACCGCCAACACTGGACGCCGTGGTTCGGTAAAAAAATCCCACTACCTTGACATGCCTTCACTTATAAATAAGGAATGCACAATACTCTAAAAATAATGCACTCTTGTGATATCTATACTCTCAGCTAACATCTGAAATTGTGTTTTGCGTTACGGCAACCTTGTGAATGAATTTATCTCTTCATACTATCCTGCGACGAGTACTGATGTCTGTTAGTTTGACAAAAGACCTGCTCATCGGGTCAGGGCAGTAAGTGGACGGTCGGCGAGATCGTTGTCAAGAGACCCGAATGACGTACTTTGCTTGCATCAATATTAATCTTGGTATTCTTGGCCTCTCGATGTATTTATGATAAAATATACTTTGCCTGGTCTTATAGTAGGTGGGATAACTCATGAAATGTCAACCGAAATTCTGAAATGTGTTTTCGTTTCGATAAGATTAACTAAGTAGATTTGTAAAATTAGTCAGCCTGCAACATAATTCTATAATGTTTCAGTTGCCTCAGGATGCCGGCTTTCGAATGAACTTCCTTCCGGTCGCATGCAAAAAGCACACTCTGTAAAAAAAGACTGCTTAAGTAGCATAAATTTTTCTCATTGATTTTCGACGTCCCTAAAAGTCCAATTATATTTTATGGAAAACATGCATAAATATATTCATTTTACTCATTCGGTAGAAAAATACGCCTTTTTCTAATGCTAAACCCGAAAGAGGGACATAATTCTGTTTTAAAAGAGTTTCTAATTGTAGGACTTTCAAATACCGTGAAACGACGGTTTATAAATCGTCATGACACTGCATTTACCAATGTCACTTGTAAGGTTAGCAATATGGCTCAAATCCACTGTTAAATCTTATGAATCCCATATGGTCCCCCTTTATTACCGTAGAGAAATGTGTGGTTTTCCGTACGTGGAAAATATACGGCATGTAGTTTGGAAACCCTGAATCCAAGTGTGACAGTGGAGCGGGTTCAGAATTATTCTAGGATTGGAAAAGTTTTTGAAAACCAAACTGCACCCTTCCATGGAGTAAAATATTGGAATAAGACGTAATTTTCTATCGAATGAGCAAAAGAATGAGTATTTTATTCATGATTTTCATGAAATATAATTGAATTTTTAAGGACATCGAAAATCAATGATAAAAAGTCATGCTACTTCAGTGGTCATTTTTTGCAGAGTGTAGTTTTTGCATGCAGCCGGAAGGAAGTTCCTTCGAAAGTCCGCATCCTGAGGTAACGGAAATATTGTAAAATTATGTTGCAGGCTGACTAATTTTACAACCCTAGTTAATTAACCTTTTCGAAACAAAAACGCATCTGTGAATTTTGGTCGACATTTCATGAGTTAGCCTTCCTACTGTACATCTCTTTAATGCGCAAAGTGGCCGTCCTACATCTCCACAATCAGGGTGTTTTTGTGATTCACAAGTCAGTAACATGGCTTCTTCTCTAGTAGCTGGGTACCACCGAACTTAATGGGGGGGGGGGATACTGTAAGGCCGAACACACACTGCTTTGAGTTGGTTCTGCAAAAGAAGTCGATTTGGACTAGCGCAGACGAATGAGATGGGCAAGCGCATATCACGGAAGACGTCCTACAGAAACTGCTATATTTTCCTGCCTGTCCTGATGAACAAAGGCGCTGCCATGACATTTTAACATTTACATTGGACTATCGTTCACGTACCTACTCTGACGAAAATAGGACGCTACGTTTTTACCTGGAATTCCTAGTCGTGGGTCTAAGCAGACCATCGTCGCATGACGATTGGCGATCCATAATCAAGGCCTATTTCCAACAACGTCAAATGACGCTGAGCTGGCCAATTTAGTCCATTTGAGCGACATCAGCCAACCCCAGCTGGCGGGGTTTTCGAAGTTCAAACCTGTTCCTAGAGTATCTTGGGTCGAGCACTCTCCCCCCGCCCCTAGAGACAGGTTCATTTTATGTTGGCTGCATTCGGAAATGCTTGAAATGTGCGGAAGCGACACTTGCCGAAATGTCCGTCACGGCAAAGGGCATTACCATTCAAAGTTCAGGCTGCGCATTCCTGCGACATTCCTTCTCCTTATTAACAACACTGTCGATATGGGGTGGGCGAAAATTTGAGGTTTCTTAAATCGAAATTCACAATAGACAGACTCGGTTGGACAATCTTCCCTGGGGCCAGCAAGCGTACACGCGGGTGTTCTCACCTGGCGTGTGCCAGCCGTTCTCGTTTGTTAGTCCTGGCGCCAAATGATTGCCCCTGACCGAGCTTTGTGCGTCTACGACCAATCGATGAAAGCACAAATATTTATCTACGTCACGGCGTCGGTGAGCCGAAGACCGATTCACGCGCTAGCAAGCAGGGATTGACGGGCGTGCTAGGCCACCTGAGTAAGCAATCGCGTTGGCGCGAAGTGCATGCACCCGAGCTTTGTGCGACAGCGAGCATCCGATGACGACTGGAATACCGATTGACGAGCTGGAGAGCCATCATGCGCGTGCGAGCAATGACTGGAAGGCGTGCAGCCATCTTTTAAAAGGTTGATTTCGAGGGTTTTTTTCCCAGGATGACAGTAGGTTTTTAGATTGCATTTTTTTCAGATTAACTAAAAATTACAATTTGTTGCGACAGGAAATAGTCTGACTGACTTCACTAAATGATAAATGTCGAGCAATAATTAAAATAATTCCACATCAAATCATAATTTTAAATAATCGCAGATCATTTATTAGGTGAGATACTTGGCAGTGCATGAAAAACTCAGCGTGTGTTTAGGGCGAAAGTCATGCAGAAAGTCCTCTGACCAAACACGCAAAGCAACGTAGGTGGACCGAAAGCTGCATGGGGAAGCGATGCGCAGACCACCATGAGAGCAGACTACTACAACACATCTGTATCTATCAGTCACAAGGCGAAACTATTCGGCTGTGAAGGTTGCCTCGTTAAGGGTCGTAATGCGTAACTTTCTGTGGGGACTAAATGACATATTCCATAGACATGCACGCATGAAGGGTCCTGTGGGGAACTGAGTTGGAAATGCTTCAACAAATGTACTGGATCCTATGACGGAGGAATGCAAGATAACAGTCTACGGACGGCATTCCACCAGCTATTACCACAAACCAGCATAGCTGGGGACCCAAAATACTCAACTTTAGGCTAGTCGCTGTAATGAGACGGCATGCGCTAAGTTAGTGCTCACTACACGACAGTTTGACCGTCGATTCCGACTATGTCCACCGTGTGCCCCACAGCTGCAGCTGCAACGGTGGGAGCAGGGACGGTGACTTGCGCAAGGGTTTTTAGTGCCAGTAGACTTGCGCTGTATCTGCCTACACTCTCTCCTCCTCCCCCGCCTGAGCCCGGCGTCAAAACAGAGTCAAGAAGACCGGAGACGAGGGAGGCCTAGTGCTCACTACAAGCGCACACACATACACATACACACACACGTACACACATATATATATATATATATGTAGGCAGTATATAATTACCGAAAAGACTAGGGAGACTGGAATGGCCATTTCTGACTTATCAGCCATCCTCAGCCAGTCATACCCAACCCCGAAGTGTGGAACACCCGAGGCTCGAACTCGCGACCTTTTTGTTAGAACTCCGTGCCTCGGGTGTTCCATACTTCGGGTTGGGTATAACTGGCTGAGGACAGCTAATAAGCCAGAAATGGCCATTCCAGTCTCCCTAGTCTTTATCGGTAATAATATACTGCTTATATGATGCGCCGCTGTGCGGCTGCTGGTTAGACTCGAGTGAGAGCCCGTCAGGCACAACGGAAGGAGTGAGTTCCGTAATAACGATCGGTGAGCGTCCTCCTACCATATATATACGGTGAGCGCCCCCTAACATTATATATATATATATATATATATATATAAGTAGGGATTTTTCTTGGGAGTTACCTCAAACGGGGATTTTGTGATTGACTGAGGCCGAGTACCGGTGTACCTTCGCTTGAGCTGCTTGTTCCAGGGAGCGTTCGCACAGTCTAAAAGTAACCTTGCCTAGTCAGCCATGGAGAAGGGAACATTGATCATTTTATCCAAGGATGTGTGTCTGCGATAGCTCAAGAAGTCGAGGGGTCAGTGTGCATTCGGACGATCAGCTTTTCAGCTGCAGCTCAAAGGAAAAATTTGTTACCATCACTTGTTCCCATGCTCCGCTCTAATAAAACAGCCAACCACCCAGGAATATCGATCAGCGTCACGGTGTTGGCGAGCCGAAGGCGGTGACACTCGCGCGAACAGTGACTGGAAGGCGTATTACCATCCTTTTAGGAGGTTAATTTCGGGGGGTGTTTTGTCTGAGATGGCAGTAGGTTTTTTAATTGTACCTTTTCGTACACAGCCGCAAACTTTTCGACGCAAAGTGGAGTTACGGGATCGAACAACGCAACAACCACCTCCGTTTCACGGCGTCTCGGGACTCTTAACCAGCAACAATCCGCAACTTCCCTGGTTGCATGACGACCTCATTTCCACAATATACTATATGGTATTCACTGGAGCAACAAGAAAATGAACGGTGGCATCTTTTCTTTCGGTTTGTGGAATTCCATGTCAAATAGAGGAGGCAGAATATGAACATAGTGGTTCATGGTCCCTCTGTGTCAATGGGAGCTAGTGCCGCTCTGAGGGCCATCCACTGGGGATGAAAAAATATGCCGGATATGGGGTTAAGATAACCCGAAGCGGGTATTATAAAGATGGATCTTTTTAAGAAGTTTGATCCGTGTCCGCTAAAGAACCAGCGCCCATACGGCGAATGGGAAAGGGTGAGAAGCCTGTTTGGTCAGTACCTCGTTAAGGAGCTTGGGAAAAGAGATGGCCGTCGCCATCCAAACCGTGGATAATTAGAGTGGTCCTTTTCCTATCGAACTGAAAGATTCTGAGCTCTGATGCAATTTCCGTCGACGTCGGAGAGAGGAGAGGTCTACGCATTATTTTAAATGGCTACGGGATCAAAGAGGAATCTCACACGAATTTGGATAGACTATTATCGCTCAGCGCAAGAGGGTTTCCGAAACGTCAGTACAAATATAACTCGGTCCATGAATGCGCCCTATCTTCTTCTTCCTCTTCTTCGGGGGATGATGAACGCGATACAATATCTGGACCTCAAATCTTTACCTATATCGATATATATATATAAACCTATTTTTCCTCTATCTGTCAAATAATCTTCCATCAAGATGGTTTGAAGTCGCAGCTACACAAAAATTCCACTACAGATGCAATCCACATTCCGCAAAAACGTTCCACTATTAATGGAGTTGCCCCACAATTATAAAACTGTTTGGAAATGCAAATGAACTCTCAAGATTCATTAGCCGATTTGACAGTCTCCTTCAGCCCACTAAACAGGGCGGACTATGTTAAGGGGTTAGGTCGATAAAAGGATCTGTTCACAGTGAAGTGGCTCAGTGATGACACCGGGGATTGCCTAGCAGAAAACGAAGTTAGAGGCAAATTATGTCTGAAAACATACTACAACCTTCCGCTGAAACATGAGCAACAGGGGAAGGTAGATCTACCATAGTGAGGAAGGCATTAGTTTGGGTTGGGACTAATACCCCAGTGTCGATTTCACTCGCTCTCTTGTCTTTCCCAACGCACTAATTGGCAAGATGGGTTTTGGTAGCCCCACCTAATGGATAAAATACTGTTGAGGTTGGGGCTAGGGACTATGGTTAGGGGTTAGGGTTAGGATTAGGGGTTAGGGTCAGGGGGTTAGGGTTTAGGATTAGGGATTATAGTTAGGAATTAGAGTTATGGGTTAGCGCAACTAGTTCTCAACCACTCAAATTACAACCACACATTCCCAATAGCTTTATTTTGCATGAAACTACTTGACCTCGTCTCCTGTACATTTCTTGGCCCCAATTTTAAAAACCCTACTAATACCGGTCCCGTATTAGAGTTGACTGGGGCTCGCTTACCTCAGGTGGGGCTACATAGCCACATCCGACCCACTAATTGACTGTCCGAGCCCCCCAATCAACCAGTGATGAGATCGAGCGCAATGACCAACAACACCAACCAGTCCGTCTACGCGCGCCGCACACGACCTTGTCCTCACTCCAGCGGTGCTAAATCTCAATACGAGACCAGCAAGGCGGAGACCCACACGTAAACGCTGACCCTTTATCGACGGTTGCGGCACACACGCCTACTCCCAGTCGTCTTGAATTTGTGCTTCCGCCGAAACTTGATGAACATGAGAGGGGGGGAGTGAGACCAATGGTGCACATTTCTTCATAAGTCCATACGGGATTCACGTACAGGCCAACATTGCACCCCCGAGACAGTGATCCTCTTCGCTTGCTACAGGTGAAATACAGGTCAGTCAGGAAGTGCACATCAGGCGTCTACTCACTGACTTGACGAGGAATGATGGGATCGCGAATGCTTGTGTTCGAGGTGGTAATTCAGGATGCCGGTAGGACGATGACCGTGGTTGACTGCCTACTAGAAGCGTATTATTGGATCGTCGGTGAAAGCCCACAAGCGATCTAGAGTAGCTCTGAATCGGATGTTTGTGTGCTTGGCCTGCAAGCGAATGCACAGTTCTAGGATGCAGTAGTGCAACCCTCTATACTTCCGTCTTCCACTAATGGCCACATCTAACCGTAGTTATCCGTATCTAACCGAAGGCCTCGTCGCTCCTCGTCAGAAGCAGGGCCCACGGCTCTAAGACGAGAGCGGTCCTCAGTCCGAAGCCATACTGTCAGGAGCGAGTCTGAGTACTCGGGATTATGAAACTGACTTCAAGGACGGATGTCGGAACTGTCTTGGCAGGAAAAAAAGCAAAGCTGTATCTCCAGTCGATCTCTTTTGAAGTTCGAACTGTACTGGGCAGTACTAGCGCGTTTATTTCCCGGACGCTGTCGACACCAACGTGTCTGCCTCAACGAACCGCTGCTCGGACGCTGGATGGTGGCTCTGACCTTGACATCTACAGTCCGTAGGGGACAGGACTAGATACAACATGCTGTCTACGTACGACCTTTATACACATCTACCGGCGCACGAATTCCACCTCAGAGTTCTTTGCATCAAATTAAGGTAGTTATGGTAAATTCAAGAAATTATATTTTACTTTGTCCGACTGCAATACACAAAAATATAAAGCAATAGACATTGCTAGCAAATAAGAAGTTGCATCGCAAAAAATAGGGGAAGGAAAGGAAATTCATGGAACGGATTCTAATGAAAGGAAGTTGGGGTGTCCAATTTGGGTGATACCGCACTTGGCAAGTCTTTGGATCTTGAAATCCGAATAAATTCGTGCGGGCTCTTGGAATATTACTAAAATGCCTCGAATTCGGTCTTGAACTTTGGCCTATCGGCAACCTTCAAGGTCTCCTCTTCCCATTTCTCAAAGTTGCTTGTGTCACCGGGACCTTTACAATTGGGTTTGTAGGGGACTTTGACTTCTTTGTTATAAATGGCGAGGAAGTCAATATCAGCAAAGTACTTATGATCCTTGATGTCCATTATGCCATTCTTGAGGTTGCCAAACCTGCGACTGAGGTCAACCTGGATGAGGTTCTTGATTAAGTCCTTGATTTCCGGACCAAATTGGTTGGTAAATTTTACTTTTCCCGATATGATGTGCTCAAATGTCTTCATTTGATCTTGGTGCATAAACGGCGGAAAACCGGTAGTCATCTCATACATCAAAACACCGAATGCCCACCAGTCCACGGAATAGCTATAACCTTTGTTCATGATGATTTCAGGCGCCATATAGTCGGGTGTTCCGCACAAAGTCCATGTGCGTTTATCCTTCGGAATCAGTTTTGCAAAACCCAGGTCAGCAACTTTCAGAAAACCCTCACCTGTAATTAGCAGATTTTCGGGTTTGAGGTCCCTGTAGGCGATCGTGAGGCGATGGAGGTACTCAAAAGCGAGAACAACTTGTGCGCCGTAGAATTTAACCATATTTTCCGGAAATCTGCGCATATTCCGCAACAATGTGAACATCTCACCACCCACTACAAACTCGGTAACCATATAGAGGTAGCTGTTGTCTTTAAAGCTGAAGGCCAGTCGAAGGATCAGGTGAATGTTACAGGCAGCGAGAATTCGCTTTTCCATAATTGCATTTTCAACCTGTCGGCTCTTGACAATTTCCACTTTTGAGAGGACTTTCATGGCATAGTATTCCTCCTGATTTCGGTATTTCACCAGCAAGACGCGTCCAAAAGCGCCCCTACCGAGTGTTCGAATGCGTTGAAAATCATCCCACGTAGCTGTGTTCTTCGGGTTGGCATTAAACCTTTCGAAGAACTCCTTCTCCTTCGCTGCATAGATTTTCTCCAATTGTTCCTGACCGATGGGCATGGTTGAGGCTTTGTCTTAGAAGAGGACGGTTTAGTGGCTCGTGAAATACATTATCCAGTGACAGCTAGCGTCGCGGATGACGACTGTCCAGGGACGGCCGTAGAAGTAATCAATACTAAACTTGTTTGAATATTATGCACGTGCATGTTCGACCTTGCGATGTCCTTGAGGCCGCCTATCAGTTTCTAAGCGTTTCTGTCATCATTAAAATCGCAAGAACTCGCTAAGGGCCATACAGTTGCTAAGGTTGACGACTCGATCCCAGACAGGGATAAAAATGAGAACAGTGTCTTATTCCTATCTGATCTTTAGTACCATTTTGACTAATAAAGGTATTTAACTCATGGCATACCAAATCTAAGAGATGAAGGAAGGTAAATTTTCGCTTCCAAAAGCAATACATGTTTTGAAACAAAATACAATGTCTTATTCCATCGGAATTTGGCGACGCTGAGGAAAAAAAACGTCTGCACCAGCCCTTCGTTGAAAGATATGGAGGAAGCACACTAATGTGACAAATTTCGCCACCTCACTATATGGAACTCGAAAAAAACCAAGTGGAGAATGAACCTGGTTACGTATTCTCCACAGGAAGTTTTTTTATGATAACTTGAGATTCCTTTTGAAAGTAAAGCGCATAACTCACGAAACCCGGGTCAAATTACCAACCTAACAAAAACTCGAGAGGAAAAGGAAATTACTAAAAACCCGAAAGCAATCACATGCAACGTTGATTTTTAGCTCATGCGATACGTTCATCTTAGCGTTTCACCACCTCATTCGTTTTTGGCAGCATATAATGGATGCGATTCGATCAATCATATAAGAATGCTTCGGAAGTCAGCTGTTCGTGGGACGAAACTGCTACCGATATGCCACTCTGGCGATAGAGCACGCCAGATGTCGGGAATTCTACACGGAATTGAAAACATTGTAAGGAGGTAGCGCATCCAGAACCAACTCAACTTCAACCGTTACCGATTTGGGTATGACTTTAAAACATAGTTGTAAACAGACTCACATTGAAAGACAACGTGCAATGAAGGGTCGGGCGGCAGAAACCCCCAACCATAATCTAAGAGCTTTGCAAAATCGCCTTTCTCAGGGACTAACTCATGCAGACATGAATTGAAACATCCTAAACGGTTACCTAAGATGTATCTATGGTATCAAGTGCGTTAACCAGCAGTTATTTATAAATCCGAAGACAGAGCATCCAAAATATTTCTTACTCTTCTAAATCGTAAAGGCCATTGTGAAGATAATCCAGCGCACATGGAATCCTACCGTTTTCTAACAGAACTGATGATATCCGTGTGATTCGCAGTTCGTAATATCAGCCCGCAACAGTCGCGAAACATCACTTGATGGAGACAGTTCTAAAATCGACAGAGTCAGAAAACGGGGCTTCAAGATGGGTTTGAACCAGCGGTCCCCCCGGATTTTCTGAACGGATCCTCTGATCGTCGCTTTAACTTACACAAAGAAGGAAGGAGGTTGCCAAATTGAGTGCATTTCGAGGTTTGTATAAGTTTATTGAGTTCTTACCATTACCAAACAGTCAGCAGTCTCGATTTCCTGGAAGTTCTGACGAAATATCTGACCATAGAACGCGGTATCGGAATCATTCCACAACATTACATCAGCTGGAAGAAGACATTGATCCGTCCATAGCCCATTGAATCCAGGCAAAAATTCGGTGTCGTTTAATACAACCTAAAGACCTCAGCAGTTGCCTACAAAATAAATTGCGATGATAGGGGCTGCAAGTGCGTTGGGGAAACCGGGCGGAAATTGCAGTCCCGTCTACAAGATCATAAATCGGCAATTCAGTGGCTAGACGTCAAATCTCAAATTGCAACGCACGTTGGAGAGACTGATGATACTTTCGATTTTCAGGGAACTACTATCTTAAGCCGCGACGACTCAAAGGTAGAACGACTAACAGTTGAGGCGTGATACTCAGACACCAACTCCACCGATAGGCCTCTAGACCATACTGCAGCTTACAAAGTCTTGCGTCATAAAGGTCACATAGCTCAGGAGCAGACGACCACACAGAACTTAAGAAGGCCGACGACAAGTTCACTCGACGAGAAAGGAAAAAAGCCGCCAGACCAACCAACCTCAACTGAGGCTCGACAACCTCCCCCCTACGAGGTGGTGACTCATAGCGCACACAGCCAAAGAGCCCACCAAGCCGAGGTAGAGAGAGAAGAGGAAAATCGATCAGAATGAGGCCGACCAGCGTGGCATGGCGCTTCTATTTCAGTTCGACTAAGTGCATTTTACGCTTTGACAATGGTGGGCCGATCAAGCTCTCCAAAACGTCAACACTCCAAGATACCTGTTCGTTGAGCCCATCTTGTTCTTCAAATTACCAACCCAGATCTGTCAACTTAGTCAATCTAAGCACATTTATTCGCCTTCTGTATCGACTTCTCATTGGAACGCAACCTCAGAAACCGTTGCACATACGGTGGTGAACGCAGACGGGATGCAGTTGCATTTGTAGAAGGCAGTTGCCATGCCGGCACAAAACAACTCCCGCACTCATCACCGAAGGTCGTATTTTGCGCAGTGTCTGCTTACTCCTTCGCATACTGAATTGTAATCTCATCACCGTTGATTATTTTCGTGACGGTCACTCGGTCATTTGGCCGGCTGATACTAGTATTGGAAACTGTGTCTATCCGCAAGCTCTCAGCGGGGCCAATTACTCTGCCCAGGTAAAGTCTCCGCGCTGAATATGAAGGGCGTGGTTGTAGTGTCTAAGTACTGCGCGTACTCATTGCGCCACGACCAACCACGACCTACTCCAGTTTTAGAAGAGAAGGAGAAAGACAATAGAAGCGAAGAGACGAGTCTCAGGAAGTAGTCTTGAAGAAGGAGACACGATCGCTGGTGCAGTTGCGGACAAAGCAACTACGTCGGAGAAACCGGAAGTCAGCTCCGAACGAGAATGGCCGAACACGCTGCAGCGGTGCGGAGAAGTGATGCCAGCTCTCAAGTTGCAGTTCACTTGACGAGATCCGGCCACACATTCAAATTCGACGAGACTGAAATTCTCGTAAGAGGTGACAACCGAGTGAGCCGGGAACTACTTGAATCAAAGTTTACTGGCCCCCGGTCCATTAACAGGTGCAATGAACTTCCCCTTCCATACTCTGTACTGAGACTTCGCCTAGGCGGACTAATTAGCCACTCGGGAGCACACAGGTGAACACTTTTCCCAACACCAGGGTCGGTGCGTCAGATGGTCGAGCAATCATCCCACCAACATCCAACGCACGTGATGAAATTTCAGCAATTAACGACGCGAATGTCGGCCATCAAACAATTAGCACACCAAGGGCGACGATCCCGGATGAAGGGGGGAGCCGTTAATGTTCATAGGTATGCGGTAGCATGGCGACTACGCCCTATAAATACTGCAGCCTGTTGTGCATGAATCACCCGTATCCGCTGCTGTCTCTGATGATGGGTTCGACCAGGAATCCGAAACGCCAGGCTAATAAAGCTCTTGTCCCAGCGATCGTGTCTCCTTTTTCAAGGGGAAAGATACCAACAGAAGTGGTGTTTTCTGTAGAGAAGCCCAGCGGCGACCCGAACCCTTGACACGCGGGCGACTATGGGTTCGCGCGCGTCTGTCGGTGAGGATGATTTGGGCTCCGTTCAGTGTCTTTGTTCAGAAGACGAAGCTGTCAAACTGTGTCGAGTGTAATGGCTTGAGTGTAGGCATGCGTTGGCAAGAAGACCTCGGTCCATCACTGGGGTCTACCAGATGGGTCATAGGCACTTAATCGAACCGAAGTTCATCAATGCCTCGCCACCTGTCATTCTCTGTCGTTGCAGATCGGGTATTTATTCAATCAGGAATGGGCGCACACCGATCTATTGGCTTCGGTTCGATGAAGTGCTTATGACCCATCTGGTAGACCCCAGTGGTGGACCAACTGCGCCAGCTGCGTCTGTGCGCATGTTTGTGTTTCTCGTCCCAGCTGCTGATGGTCAGGGTTATGATTGGCTGAATGAAGGCACAATAAGCCCAAAACAGTACTGTATCAATCTACCCGCATTCTCTGTCGTCCCTCCTCGCTGCTATTATGACTTGGCCGACTTCGGCCTGGTAATTGGTTGCCTGTTCGTGACCTTTGCCACCGATGCGGAGCTTGTTTGTTTCGTGAAGCCAATAGATCGGTGTGCGCCCATTCCTGACTGAATGAAGTTTGTTGGACCTGGGATCTTAACGTAATCGTGCTGCATCTCTGTCAGAAGCCGTTGACCAAAATTCATAGTCAAGTGATTAAGTGGAAAGAGTCAGGAGATTTCTCCTACATTGCTAAACTTGGTGCCTTTTTTTGGGGGGGGGGGGGACTGCAGGACAAAGTAGCCTTTCGCAAAATTCCAAAGCGAGTTAAGATTAGGGCAAGAAGAGCTATGATTTAAGTGTGCGGGGAGTACTTAAGTGTCCGATCGCTGTAGGCTAACCGGTTTTCTTGGCATGCGTATATAGTAGGTGACATTTCTCATCAGACGTTTGCTGAAACTCTGGAATGCGTTTCCGGCTAGAGAAGATTACCTGAGTGAGGCTGTGTACTTCAATGGCTATTGGAACAATGAGCAAACATATACAGGCGGCTAGATAATTATGCCGTTGCTGGGGATTTGGGGGAGTGAAACATCAAATTTCCAGTCAGCGTCAGGAAGAAGGTGGGTGCCGGGGAAGGTAATTACATGCAGGTGGCTGGCCTGGTGGCTTTGAACCATGGCACCTGAGGGACCTGCATGAAGTTCTTCTGTGCGCATAGGACTGGTTCGCGTAGCCTGATTGCAGCCGCCTCCAGCGTAGCCAGCAAACACTGTCCAAGTAGTTTTGGATAATTTCACGGAGGGTCCATGTTTCCGTATCCGACTAGTTTTATTTCAGAAATGAGGAAATGACGGTAAAAAGGCATTCGAGGTCGTTTATCCTTGTTTCTTCCGGCACGTCGCAACAGTCTGTCGTCTTTACTAAACGCTTGAGCTTGGAATCGATGTTTAAAATCGAAAGACCAGATTTGAATATTTCTTCAACAGAAGGTGATGTGGTTCCTTTTTGGCAGTAGAAAGAGTAGACAAACACGACGAGTTCGTCTGTCTCTGATATAAACACAGAGAGAATAGGCGCTAACAGACACTGTCTCGTACTTTGGCACCCATTGCCACCGGTGTGACGATATTCCACTAGGAAGTGGTAATCCGACGGTGGTGAGGCAATTCTTGTTTCTTTGAAACACGACAGCAAGCTTTCTCGCGAGTTTGTTCTTGCCGGCAGGCCGGTTGACTTTTTTATAACCCTTCATCCAACGCTTGCTGCAGAAGGAAATATGCCAAATCTCAATGTCACTCATTTAGCTTCCATCTGGAAAGCAAGGCCCGCAGAAGGCAACAATGTCTACCTTGAATCAAGTGAGTCCACAGGCCATCCAAGTAGTAATCCTCTCTGATTACTCGGTCTTTGGGCTAGCCAAAATTTAACGCACATTTCTGTCTGCCGGAGTGAGTAAAGTTAGACAGTGGACGATAAGAAACCTTCACAGTTTGAATGCTTCGACGGTAGATGGGCACTCGGCAGTTGTGGTCAGCTGTCGATGACATATCTAAATAGTGTGTTGGGGTAGCCTTTTAACCTCTTCCTTCGGAACGTAAACGGTGCTGTCCAAACGCCCGAGCGCCTAGCGATTTGAACTAATGTCAACAGCCTTTCATCGTTAAAACGGACTGACTCAACACAGTCCGGCTGTGATGTTCATATGCAACTTTTCGTCATATGACTTGAGAAGTGTATGGTCCTTGAGGCAGTCGGAGTTATTTGGGTGACAGGTTAGTAAGATTTAGGGTCTTCTGTCCAAACATCTCTTCTTGCACCCCCGAGCCCTTACTGACAAGATAGGTGGAACAAGGTAGTCGTCGTGGCCGGCGCGACGCAAAGAAGCCGACATCTACGCGCGCCGTACACACGCCGATAATTCAGCCTCAGTGAGCTAGGGTCCGCTGGCTCATCATTTCCAGTGATTATAGTTGCCACAACAGCATGGCAAAAGGGAAACATTGTGATCGGGTCATCTGACCCGGGGACTGAATTATCCCGTCACTTGGTAACTTTGCGGTCCCCAACTATCCAAGGGCTGAATAGAGCGGCCGATTTACTATAATGAATAAAGGTTCCATGATATCGGCCATGCTCACTGTCGTCTCCCAAAGGGTGTATCGGTGGTAGGATGGTGTCAGGTGGACACCAAATGAAACCAGACGTCGTGGCTGACGGGTCATAATGGTCATTGTCTCGTGTGCGGCTCGTGCTTTTGATGTAACAGTGCCGTCCGCTCAAGAACACACCTCCGCATCTATGCTCCTTAGGAAACGAACTTAACCGGTAGCTGAGCGTTGTCACTGATTTTTTTTGAAACAGCATGGATAGAAGATGGACTTCATAGTTTCCTGCTTTCAAGTCAGTAACTGCGACAGTCCGACCGTCGAGTCCGACGATGCCCACCGTGTGCTACGCGGCATGGTGCAGCAGGCATGGTGACTCGCGCGTAAATTAGTCTATCATGATAGCAGACTTGCGCAGCACCTACCGCACTCTCTCTTCCCCACTTCCCACTTGGGTCCGGTGTTAAGATAGAGTCAAAAAGACCAGAATCGGGAGGGGGCGCAGGTGGATGGCACGGTCGGGCCCGCACCTTGGCGTTCCCTCCCACACCCCCTGGTCCATACAGCAAATGACCAGGTTTTTTACCAACAATAGGGGTCAGAAGGACGAGGATGATGACTGGGTAGCGATGTCCACCACCCAGCGGGAGCGCACGCGCATCTTCCGGCAGGGAACCAGGTGTCAGGGGACTGCCGGTGCATACCAGGCTGCGAGGGCCACGGTTTGCTGATATTGGCATAGCACAGGCTTTCATACCTTTTTAGCATTACGAGTGATGCCGACTCCGTACTGACCTCCCTCTGTGATCGCCTTTACATTCGCTCTCCACGGGGATCATGCAGGTTACGTAATCGGCCCATAAAAGCCAGAGGTGTGGACCCAGACTAATACACAACCTGTTTTTAGTGAGTGGAGGACGTGGTTAAACCAGATATTAGGATCTGACCGTTCATTCCCGTAAGATCCTCTTAAGGTCGGATGTGGTTATGTAGCCCCGCCTGAAGTAAACAAACCCCAGTCCCCTCTAACACGGGACCGGCGGTAATAGGGGTTTTATAAGTGGGCCGGGAAATGCACAGGCGACAAGGTCAAGTAGTTGTATGGAAAATGGAAAGCAATCGGCAATGCGCGGTTGTATTTTGAATGGTTGAGAAATAGTTGTCCTAACCCCCAACCCTAACCAGAACCCCTAACTATAACCCTTAACCCCAACTCCAACAGTATTGTGTCCATCAGGTGGGGCTACCAAACCCCATCTTACCGATCCCCTTACATGCAGCCATGCATGCATACTTAAGACTGTTGACATACTGATTTGGTTTAGGAGGGTGTGATTAAATTGAATAGAGTGGCTTGACTAAGTGCGTTCCCCAGGCGCGTTTTTATTTAATCCAACGAGTGGTTAGGCTACGAACGGATTGAGTTCACTTTCTTTTCTATTTAAACGAGTGGCTAGGCTACGAAACCGAATGTGCTCATTTTTCTTTCTAATCTAGCTAGTGGCTAGGCTAAGAACCAATTGTGTTCACTTTAGTTCCTAATCCGGCGCGTGGCTGGGCTACGAAAGCAAATGCGTTTACCTTATTTTCTAATCTACTGTGTGGCTAGGATGTGAACCGAATGTGTCCATTTTGGTTTCTAATGCAGCGAGTGGTTAGGCTACGAAGCCGAATGTGCTAACTTTACTTTCTAATCCAGCGAATGGCTAAGCTACGAAACCTTATGTGTTTAACTAACTTCCTAATCCTGAAAGGGGTTAGATACGAACCCAATGTGTTTACTTTATTGGTAAAAATCGGGAGATGGCACCAAAAATGTCGTTTGCCTAGGAATAATGCCTACTATATTCATTTGAGTAGGTTATAGGCCTACACATTTCTTGTCTAATACGACCACAGTTTCCTTTGACGAGCAGTCAATACCCTGTTTCACTTAGATTAGGTTGAGATGTGACCGCTGTAGACCCAGGAATGGCTTATCTACCTTTCCATTCACTGCGCGCATTTTCTGTTGCTATATAACGATGAAGTAAAACTTTATCGCTCGAAAAGCAATGTTTCAAAGAATTTTTACTATTCTTGAGTATTGTCCACGCATTCAAAGGCCCCACCCATAAAACCCCTATTACCACCTATCCCGTAAGACAGGCTGCTTTGACTGGCAGTATTTTTTTGGGGGGGGGGTCATCTCCCGATTGTTACCACTTTATTTTCTAATCCAGCGAGTGGCTTGGCTGCAAAATCGAATGTGCTAAGTTGACTTTCTAATCCAGCGAGTGACTGGGCTCGGTGCATCCATGTCTGCGTTGCGGATGGTTTTCCTGCACACCCTCACCTACGCCTTCGCCTTGCGCTCGCGCTTCCCGTTGGTTGACTAGATCTCCTGCGCTCACTCATATGTAGCGGTTAGTTTTTACCTCATCCAAAGTTTCGTCGCGCTTCACTCTACGGCCTTTTTCCTTACATTTCTGTGGCCTAATTTTTGGCGTGTACGCTGGCCCCACCCGTAAAACCCCTCTTACGACCATTCCCCTATCAGAGGCAACTGAGGTAGAGCTGCCTCAGGGAAGGCTGCTTATTAGGATCTGACCGTTCTTTCCTGTCAACTAGTCGTCACCACATTATGGCTGGATCTCCAGTAGGTCTGCTAGTGCAGACAGAAAACAACACATGCGAGACAAACGTAAACAACGGTTTAAGTGCCTGGTCCGGTACAGATCTGTCGTCACGCCTTAGTCTCTTCATTGGAACAGGATTAAGCCTGGAGATGGAGAGAGGGTTCTACGGTACGCAATTATTCCTTGCGCGTAGGCTAATTTAGTTTATAGGTAGCGTTTCGTTTATAGGTTGCGTTCAGCAAGAGGAACGACCATGTGCCTAGTGGGAATAGGACGGTGACTTACTCATGAAGCAGTTTGTAATGATAACAGACCTGTGCAGCATCTAACGATGCCGAGGCGAACAGAATTGGGCTTGGACATAGTTGCTGAGCAAGCCAAGCACCCGTCTACACGTATCTGCATGCATCAGGCCCTCATAAGGGCGGCTCGGATTTCATGTGTGCGCGAATGCTATAAAAACCACACTAAGACTCCCAGTCCTCCAATCAGCTACTTCGAAGCCAAAATTACACAAGTCTTGTCCAGAGAAGAGGACAAAACCACTCCGAGGGCGTGAGGAAAGAAAATAAGTGCTTCCATTTTCTTCTCAAAATACTGTACAGTTCAGTTTAAAAACAAGCAAAACTCAGGCGAATAAGGAACTGAAAATGGCGCAGTTTCTCGGATGGAAAATGTACACTACAGAAAAATAGAGAGAACACACACACAGAGAGAGAGGCCTGAATGACTGCCCTATCGGTGAGAACGTGACGGATAGAAGAGGCTTTGCATAAACGGTGAGTAAATGCAACTATGTGTTTATCTCCCGTCTCTTCAGTCTATCTGGTGGAGTTGGGTGGGGCAAGGCTGGTCTTGCTGCGTTTCCTCGGGGTGTCTACTAGCCTGTCCTTGTCCTGGGCATCTATGGCCGAGCCTTTTTGGTCAGTCATCAGTTCCGGTGCGATAATCTCAATGGCCGGATTCGTTGTCGTCTCACTCTCTGGCCCGTGCGGCAGCTCACCCACGGCTGTATTGCCTCCGCCGCCGCCTGAAACCGCACTGACGGATCCCTTATCCCTCCGAGTGCCGACTGCGGAAACCCGTCTTGAGGAGGCAGCAGGTTTGGTTTTCTTGGCCTTTCTTACTGGGATGGGACAGCAGTCAGGGGGGATGGGGGGCCGTGTTCGGCCAGTAACCCACCAAGTTCGCATTGCTCCCTTGCCCTGGTGAAGAACGGAAGAGGAGTCAGAAGAAGCAGCGTGACCTTATTGGGGTCGAGGGGGGGGGGTGGAATTACTGGTCTTTCGTTTGCGGGTGATAAGGATGTCAACAGAAGGGGAGACGGCACTCCTGAAATTATGATCGCAGCTAAATATTGTCTCTGGACTAGACCCTGGCGCTGGTCATGAAGAACCGAAGGAAGTGATCTACACTGCCACCCATGATATGGCTCTACAGTCTACACAGGTAAGGTAGGCCTCTAGTGCAAATATAATCGCTCGTAGACGAGTGAGTATTGACTTGAGCACACCCTAACGCCGAGCCTCGGTCCCAGTTCAGAATCCTTCTTAACCTAGTACCGGAACATGACTAACTAACGACACCTACCGACTTTGAAGTAGGAGCCACGTTTTGGGGATGCTTTAAATACCTTTTGTCTAATACACCCTCCGTCGGTTTGCAAGCCGTCAGGGTCTTTCGCTCTGTTTAGCAAGTCGGAAGCAGTCAATCTTCTCGAAGTGTGGACGTTGTCGAATCTCAAGGTCAACTGCAACATCATAGGCATTGGGAGTTTGGACGACTTAAATTGAAGCCTTAATTTATAGGGCAGTGAACAAATTCACATTCGCGTCTCTTTTCAACTGAGTTTGCAAAACAAATCGTCGGGAAATGCAATTCCAAGTTCATTACCAGCAGTAGAATGCCGGTTTGTACATTTCCCACGGACAAAAGCATTACTCTAGTAGTATATGTACTTTCTGCGACTTCTAGTGTTGCCGTTAAATATGATTCTATGGGAAGGATGCACAAAAATTTATTTATTAATGCAAATTACTCCTATTCACTATAATAAACCATGCTTTATAGTCCGAATGACTCAGCGGCTTTCTAAAGGATGCGGGAACACCACCCATTTTGGGCTAATTAAAAAATCAGAAGATTCATCCCGAATCATGTTCTTGCGCATTTAACGAAAACTGTTCATCAAGCGGACGTCGGCGAAACTTTAAGAGTTGTGAACAGGGTGCCGACGAATCGATCTAACCTTATTCGGAAGCGCGTGCCGGCGTAGGTGGAGATAGCCACGTGTCAAGACAAGCCTCTCATTTACTAAAAAGGTGGCTTTCCGGCCTTTCATCTACCATGGCCCATGTAGACCGAGTCTAAAAAATCCATCAAACGAGAAAGTGAAATGCTGCTTATGATAAACAGAGTATGCCAGCGCAGAAATTGTTGCACAGCGAAATATTTTTGTTTCCTATAGGTTTTAATTGGTAAAATCTACCCTTACCAGAGGACAATTTTTCTTCAGATCGTTTCAAAAATCAAAAAGAAGCGATAACCGTTAGGCCAATGTACACCTCGACCGAGCCTAGTTCGTGCGTTTATTCTATGACTAAAGTAAATATACGCATCTGTGGAACTACTTCAGAAGGAGAAGAAACGAGAACGATCGCCTGGGGCAGTTGTTGCATTTGATCACAGCTCTTCTCTATCAGCCAGCGTTAAGCATTTTCTGGATTCTCCCAGACTATGCAAGTATTTGATCGCTTACTTACTTTCTATCATTTTCTGCGTTGGATGAGCCTAACAGACCGCCTCATGATCTGCCTTGGTCGACAAGACGGAAACATTATGAGTAGTTTTTACACGTCGACAATGAATTTTGTCAGACTTGGGATCGTAAGACTTAGAAGGACTCTGCCAGTTATTGGCTCAGGGATTCATGCTTTGAAAAGTCAGTTGGCAAACATATGTTTTCAGTAACTGATCATCAGGCCAATACATTTAAATGGGTACTTATCTGTTTAATTGTAAACAGGATATAAATGCTCTCAGGGGCAGGGTTAGTCGGATTCAATGTTCCCACGCTGCCGTCAAGCGGGCCATCATAGTCGCCTGCAAAAACCGCACTCGGCGAAAAACGGCTACTTTAGTAGTATACGTTTTCTTTGCTGATTTCCGATGCATTTGGTGAATGTCACGAGGAGAATTTTTCAAATGAAATAACGCAATAATTTATGAAAATTCCCATCCTTTTCTTGCCGAATTATTGGAAAACCCTAAGAGGTGAATAGAAGAGTTTACAAGGTCTCAATTAGATATTCAACGGTCAAATTATTTTCAAACTTTCAAATGCGTAAGATTACCTTGACCTCAATTGTCCCACGCTCTTGGAAAAGAAAACCTCCTAACTTGTCGAGGATTTCGTGTGTGGCGTCACTGCAGTGTATCTTGTAGGCTAAAATAATAAATACCAATTTTGGAGGTGAATTCACACGCAGCCGAATTCGCATATCATAAATAATAATGCAAGCTCTCTGCAATGATTCTCATAAAAGGTTGTTCGTCTGTTGACCAACAAACCTGCTGTCAGGAAAATTTCCTGAACAGAACTCCTGCTGCTTACCTTCACCATTGCTCTCCATCCTACTCGCCGTATTCACAGTGTCACCAAAGAGGCAGTAACGAGGCATCTTCAATCCCACAACTCCAGCGCACACCGGCCCTGAAACAGAACGTAAAGTATACCTACTTAAACGAGAAAAGTAAAAATAACTTAGCATAGTAAATATACGAGAGAGACTACCTGAGTGTAGACCGACCCGTATCTTCAGTGGCGCGCCTGGCAAATGAGGTATGACAAAGGAGTGCGAGGCCTCGACGAGATCTAGAGCCATGTCTGTGACTGAGACAGCATGGCGGAGCCCATTTCTCCTTGGCACTCCAGACGCGACCATATCTTCAAAAAAAAAACAAATTAGTTCTGCCTTTAGGCTGTTGGCTGCTCTTACTCAAGAAAAAAGTATTTGAACTTATGTGATTCACCAAGAAAAGTGGTACCTTCTATTTGTTAGCATTGGGGCAGCAGCTACATTTGGTCACAGCTGAGCGCTCAGATTCAGGTCCAGTTTCAGACCCTACCTGTTTGCGTAGCATCAAGCACGGTGATCAGTACTGAGAAGCCAGGCATGATTAATTCTGAGTTAGTATTTATATATGACACATTTCAAAGGGCTGCTACAACAACTGTAGTCAAGTGAAATTTAAAAAAACAGGACCTTCGCCTTCTGTCTCCACCTTTAAATTGCAAGTGCGTGCCTCCTTTGGTGTCTACGGTTTGTGACCTGGGGAGTCACTTAGAATCTTGCAGTTTTCTTTCAGTTACTCCATGCTCCCTAATTCATGTGCCAAATTTGCAAATTTAGTGCCAGCCTCTCTGTTCCACCGTCATCGACACAATTCTTTTCTCCTATCAAGAACTCCCAACAACCTCTTCAAGGAATTCGTGTGTTGGACGTCTATCTGGGCAACACAATTCTATGAAACAGGAGACGTGCTAGACATATGTACTTACACGCATCACCGATTGTCTCCACCTTATAGACATCATAACGATCGATAATCTGGTCAAATTCGCTGTAGAGTTTGTTCAATAGGGCCACAACCTGTAGGACAAATGAAACAAACGAGAATCAAGAAGTGAAGACAAAAAAAGAGAGGCAGTATTGTCTAGGGTAACAGAAGACATGACAGGAAAAAGCGGGAAACCAATCAAAGTAGGAAAAAAAGGTAGGGCATATTAGCCCACTTAGAGGAAAATCTGGACGGAAGAAAGGTTCAGATTTTACCAACGGCTGAAATAGCTTTCAAAATCCAAATTGATAAAGATTACTCTACATGACGATCTTAAAGGAAACCTAAGAAATTTCGTCCAGGTGAGTCCTTGAATGAAGCGAGGCTTTCACGAATATATGCAGCAATAAAACTCTGACTGGGTCGGTTAGAAAGTCTGTTGCACAAGGGAATAGATACTCCGCAGAAAAACAGGACTGAAAAGCGAAACCACAAAGTATCACGAGTGGCGATAATTCGCTGCGCAGTACTTATACAAACTTGGCCGGCCAAGGCGTTTGCGAACTGTGGCGATGGAGGGAGCGTTTTGAGCGTCCAAATTGACAGTAGAAAAGCACTGCAGGGTACCTGCACTGTCGGCTCATACATATCCCCCTCTCTTTCCTGCAGTTGATGCTGAAAAGCAGCATAACCCGAAGATGGTTAAATCCAGCCGGAATGTCGGTTTTTGAATGGGCCTCTTCTCAGCTGTCAGCAAAAATGCCTTCTGCAGAAGACGAATTCTTAAGTAGTATGATTTCTGATCAATATTAGTGAAAATGCGATTCTCAGGTGGCATATCAAAAGAAGAAGACGCGTTCACCGTGAGGGGTTTATTGGAGGTCCGACGTTTCGAGTAGCTGATTCATTTTCAGAGACTGGAAAGTCCTGCTCACAGGACCCATTATAGCCGCCAAACTTGACGAGATAAAGCTCCTCCAAGAACTCTTCAGAGCCAATGGCTATCCGCGGACATTTATTGAACGGAACCGAAGGCAGCCAAAGAAACGGAATGAAGAGCATAGTCAGTCAAACTCATGGCGGAGCATTCCGGGTATCCGAAGTCGTGGCTAGATCCCACTAGCCACTCGGAATAGGTGTTACCCACAGGCCTGACTCAAGTGATGCGGCCAAAAGAGCCGATCAATAAGCAAGAGATGTCGGCCGTTGTCTACCGACTTCAATGCAGCTGCGGGAAGTACAACTACGTTGGGGAAACCGGCCGACGGCTGCAAACGCGAATGCACGCGCGTAAGTTGGCCGTGCGAAGGTCGGACCCAAAGTCGGAGGTAGCAACCCATGCCGCGGAAAAAGGACACATCTTCAACTTTGACGCCGTTGAGATTGTGGGCCGGGGCGGTGATCATACGGCAAGAAGCCTGGATGTCCACCGACTGCTCTGTCAACCGCCACATCAATTTGCCTCCCCCTTATCTGACTTTACGAACCTTCTTAGCGGGGAACAGTCACGGCGCGCGACAATCGGGGCCGTCAGTCATCTCCGCGGCCGACGGGGGCGATTCAGGTCACGGTGATGTGCGGATTGGATGCAGCCACACAGCCGGCATTGGCGGGTCACGCATTGAACAAAGTGCGCCATATAAGGGGAGCTGTGCGCAGTCTCTAAAGATGGGTAGACGAATCGAATACTCGATACGTCGGATCTCCAATAAACCCCTCCCGGTGAAGCCCCCTTCTTTTTTAGTATGATTTCTTCCATTAAACTTTGAGGCCCTTATAGGTCCAAATATAGCACGCAAAAAACGCGCAGAAAATATTTTTCTTGTACTCATTTGGCTGCAACTTGCTTCTTCTCCATCGTTTTTGCCTGAAGGGAGTGTGAATTTTGGCTTTAAAATATCTCTTATCATGAGGTTATCTATGGCCGAAAAAGTTCAGTTCATACAGCATAATATTAGCAGGTTTATTGAGCTATTTATAAAATATGCAGCCTGGTCCAAATCCGTTGCACAATTGCATGCTTCCTGTATTACGCCTTTCTACGGGATATTCCTTTGGTGGAATGCCCACGGCATTCACATAGTTTGCAAGCCCTGAGTGTAAGTGTGACGGCAAGTAGAGAAAAAGTATCCAGAAATAAAAAAATGTTTTTTGAAACCTAAATATACCATTTTCCTTATTATAAAATTTGAAGAAGACGTAATTTAATACCGAATGAGTATAAAAATGCATATTTTTGCGCGTGTCTTCAATGAAGTGTATTTAAATGTATAAGGATATCGAAAATCAACGGAATGTAATCATACTACTTTGATAATCGCCTTATACAGAGTGTACTTTTACAGATGGTCAAAAACAAGCCTATTCAAAAGCCGGCACAACAACTGATATTACAACACTACTTAAGTATTCGTTTCGAGTCCAAAGCATATTTCAGAATTTCGGTTGACATTTGATGAGATGGTGATGTCCCTTTCATGCCGAAACCTACATCACAGTACGCACAGGACGAATATGAAACGCTATCAAGGATGCGAAGGCGGTCTATCAAAATAAATTCGAAGGTAGCGAGTGCCACAGAGAGAAGGACACAGCCGTTAAATACAACTCTCATACGCCCCTAAACTGTCTGTAACATTATCATGACGACGCATTTAGATGAGCTTGAAGGTCTCAAGTTTGGATCCGTCCGAAATTCGCCGTACCTTGAAGCAACCCGTTTTTGGAGTCACTTCCTGCTTAAGAAGCCACCTCTGGCCATTTGCTGGCTATCAAGAATGCACTCAAGTATTGACGCATAGAAAACCTTGGTGAACACCGAATTTCTTCTGTTTCAGGAGGTCCAAATTCTTGTGTAGTTGCCAATTAAACGAGAACGAATTTTAAACAATAGCCCAGCGTTACTCTACTTTCTTAATTCCGGCTAGATCGCAGTTGGTAGCCAGGAATGGACAGGCGGACGGCGACCCTAACCCTAATCCTAACCGAAATCGTAAACGTAACCGTAGCCCTTAGATATAGCCGTAATTGAAAGACCTAACCGTAATAATGAATTCTACTCGCACCCTCAAACCCTAACCGTAACCCGAAAACCTAAGCCTAAAGGCATAATCCTAACCCGAAAATCGGAAACCATTAGCCGGTACCCTAATCCTAACCTCAGACGTAAAACGGAAACCAAATGGGTCAGATGTGATTATGGTGCTCCACAAAATAGCCCCAGTAAACAAACCCTCCAGCCACCTGTAATACGGGGTCTGGCTACCAACTGCGATCTAGCCTTAATTCCTTCTGCAAGAAGACATTTTTCTTATAAATCAGTTCACCTTATAATCCACATAGTGTATAGGAGGCAGTTGAGCCGGGAAGTCTGAGTTTTACCACCAGAACACCATCCCGGTGAAATTAGACGGGCTGCTACTCACCTCAAATGGAGTCGAGTCTGAAGAAATGTTGGTGAACCCGACGATGTCGCTGAAGTAGATTGTGCAGGATGCATAGGCTTCGGCAGGAACTGGCTGTCCGCTGCGTAGTTGATTCGCAATGGATTTTGGTAGCATGCCTATAGGGGTGGCGAAAGACCTTTTACATTTTCATTCCGTCATCTAACTTAAATTTTGAATGAATATTACAATGCATGACTTATGAATAGTACTCCTTTCCAGAATTTTGATGCCGAACGTCATGTTTTGTTTTTTGATTAATTTTGTTCACATCGGTTGCGTAGGAACTCATTTCGGCTTGAAGTTGCTATTTTAGGGCAGACGACAATTGAGCCTAGGTTTGTCGGAAGTGATTCTCAGTGATGCTAGAGGTTTTGTGTCGTAACTCTTGGGAAGGAGGTAGAAGATCGCTATATATTTTTCTGGATCACGATACGGACGGTACGTTTCCTGAATTCGGCCTGATTTTCGTTCCTTTGAATGACCCTGGACCACCACGGTCAGCGTAGTTCCAGTCTACCCAGGCATCATTAGTCCATGAACATCCTAGAGTCCTGTACAAAATGCCCACAGACGGAACAATACTACCTCGTGGCCAACCTGTCAAGTCGGTGGAGTCGCGTCCTCTAAGCCTAAATAGATCTGACTTCTGATCACATAAGACTTTTATCTAAGTTCCTCAGCCTCTTTGGCCAGGACCTACTTGGAAACAGTCGCCCACTCCTACGACAGCTCGCCCAAAGAACAGTGCGTATCCATTTCGTCCCCCTTTCTCTCTCACCTCTTCAGCGGGACTCTAAACTCAACTTCTTTCGCTTGCTTCTCATTACAGTCCCTCGACATCTATCTCTCATCCATCTCATCCCCCAATCCCTGAACAAACTCAGCACACCCCCATATCTTTTTTCACCGCAAATGATTTTTGTATCAGCTACTGGCCTATCATTATATGAGTGGGAGACTTCTATAGAAAAACGCAACCTCATTATCGGACATCCGTGTCGATCAAATCTAGTCTGCACATCGTGAATTTAATTGAATGCGGAGTGATGCAATTGGCCACAGTTGCAGATGGTGATGCGAAATCTGCTCAGAAGCAACCTACAAAATTTCGAGTGTAGGTTGTGAAACTTACTGTGCAGAAGCTCATCAGTCCTTTGTTTCTCGACGATGAGGTCCTGCGTCCGTTCGTTAACGATGCTCTCCAAATGGGCTGAATACTTCTCCATCTGCAATGCAAGCATTTTTTCCTCTCATCAAAAGAAATACTTTTCAAGGTAACAAAGTGCAGACAATCGAAACAGCAGGACGTGTTATTGCAAAGCTCCGACTTCATCTGCGGAAGCACCCACCAGGCTTAAAATGATGTCGATTGGGTTCTTCCTTCGTGGATTGATTAAATCCATCTTCGCCCTGATGATTTCGAAGGTGGGTCGAAGTTCCGCTGGACCCCAGCAGGTCTTTATCAACTGCAAAGGAAGACAGAGTAGCATTTTATGCTTCAGAAGACTTTCCATTGACCAATTTACATTCTTAATTTGGTCCTAATTACTAATCATAAAGTAGGGACAAACTCTAAGTTGGGCACAAAAATAGTAATAATTCGCATTACTGGTGGCTTTACCCTAAACTCCAGGCGTTGGGGTTAGTGATAGAGTTACCTCTATAGTTAGGGTTAAGGCTAATGTTACGGTTAAGTTTATGACGGTTGGAGTTAGACTAGGAGGGCAAGGGTGAAGGGTAGGATTAAGGTTAGAACATGGAATAGACGCCCCTGGACGGTAATAAATCATTTGGTCAAAATAAGTGGAAACGGTTCGAGTACTCTTCACCTGGGAACCGACAGATGCATTATTGTAAGACGAAATTTACTAGAAAAACAGATAAATACTAAAAACCAGACTCGTCGTCAGTAGCCTTCGTGTATTCTGTTTGTGTATACATTCAAAGGTTATATTCAGTACAAGTGTATGAATGGATGTCTAAAACAGACAAGATAAAACTGCAAGCCGTCCTTGAATAGAGAATAAGATTAGTTGCTTCTTTTGCACAAAAAACTCACATTTATATAATCCTTTTCGTCCGGTGTACACTCGTCGCCGCCTTGAAATGCATCGTGCGAGGGTAGAGGATAATCCCACCAGGCCTTTGCGATCTCCTCACGTTCTACTGGATCCAGATCCGGGAGGTCGATGTCATCGGGATCCTAAAAGGTTATACTTGCTGAAGTATTCGTGCTTGCAGTACGAAGCTCCCCGTCAGAGAATATACCAACATTAGCTCACTGAAGAGCATTGAAAACTTTTTAGATCGGCTCAAATACGTCGAGAGTTGAGAAAAAATGAACATTTTTGATATTGGTGAAGGGCATGGACTTTATATTTTACAGACGTAAGTCGAGTGAAATATTCCTGTATATATTAGATCACCTGAAAGGACAATTACTCCCGAAAGACTCATCATTTCATGTGATAACACAGCACTCGGTTCGGGGACTCAGACGTCCATGTTGCGGGGAGTATTTGCTTTCGATCAGAAAGGAGGACCCCAAAACCTCCCCCCTTTCTGCAATAAACTTTTAGAACAAAAATGAAGCTTTCCACTTATTCCAGCATAATATCGGCCGTCTAATTCCCTCAGGTAAGCCAAATATCTTTAAAAACTGCATTTCCTAGGCCAACGCAGACAATATCCAGACGCATCACCTCAGAGGGTTCACCAGTTTTCTCCTGGATGAAACACAATACATCGCGTGCTAGTCTAAGGTTTACGTGCCTTACCAGTTGATTGATAAAATACGAACAACAGCGTATTGGAGAGGAACAACTCCCCAGGCGTCGGAGTTCTCAAGTGGCTGACTTACTTCGCGTCTTTGGGCAACTTCGGCGAGAATGGTGCCATAACTGAAGGAGTCCATGACGGGCAGAGGTGCTGCAGGTGGCGTTTCTAGGAAAAACAGGGATATAAAAGCAAATTCGGCATTTATGCTTGATCTCAAAGCTAACACGATATGGCCGCTTATTTGAAGCTAGACCGGCAGAGTTTCGTATAGCGATGGGAGGCCTACGGTAAGCGTCGGAACTAGTCAAACATCGACAACATGTGAAATTATGCTTTTACCAAAAAGCCTACCTGGGCGATACAGTCCTTCTAGTCACCTTTAAGTAATTCACGGTTTGAAAAGTTAAAGCGACCTGGATAATACGCACGCATCTATAATGTATGCGGAACAATAATTTCGAACGCAAATTGGATAAAATTACTTCAACTCCTCAGAAACTCCTTCAAAAAACTGTGCAGACTGAAGCCCAAGTTATGTATTAATCTGTTAGCAAGGTCTTCAAACCACGTGATATAAAGTTCTTTTGGCCAAAATCCTCATAAAGTTAAGTTCCTCTCAGAAGGTCTTCGGCGCTTACGGGATCACAATGCCCGCCGGAAAGTAGCAGACTGCTCGAATAACGGCGCAGAGGTCTTGCAAAGTCTCAGACTCCTGACCGGCTTTTGAAATTGAGCCGCCACTTTTTTCATCTTGCCATTTACACGGGAATTTTCTTATATGTACATCCGTTTGCCTACTTTACTCATTGTATACGGATATTATCCCCTCTTTGTCTGTCTGAACTACAATAATATGGTCCTTTTCCCCCTACCTTAGCATCGTTTTGAAGGAAGTAAAGTCTGACGCGAACTTTGAAACTCATTCACCGACGAATCTTCATGATGTCGCCAGTTGCCTTTTTTGACAATTATCACTTGTAATCTTCTAGTGTTAACCGTTTTGCGCATCTATTTTGTCCCCAGTAAATGGAAGCATTTGAGGAAAATGTTGAACTTATGCATCTAAAATAGAGTGTAATTCTTCCACTCTCCTTCGTAATTTCAATATTTGAAAACCGTTAAGTTCACTCCTTTCAAGCTGCAAATTCATGTTACATTATTGCATGACAGTAAGTTGCTTTCAGAACTTGATGAAATTGAGATTCCACTTTTATTGACGCTGAAGATATGCAAGAGGATAAACCTTAATTACGAAGTGTTACCTTTGGGTGCGTTTTACACGGGTTGCTGGAATAGGGCGCAATAAAAGCACAACGTGCCACCTTATGGGCGTTTTGTCCCCGCTCACCAGTTAAGCGACCTTACCTTACAACACTTTCCTATTTGAAAAAAACATCCAATATGCTGGGTAAGGGATCACGAACGTCTTCCCAATCGCAGACCGTTCATCTTCAGTTTTGTCGACGACGGTATCTAATCTTTCAGGTTCCCTATGAACTCTGATCTCTAAGCCACGCCTCCAGTACTTAGTCAAAGGTCAGACCGTCATGGACAAGTGGTTTTCGCTTGTACAGCAAGCTCCTTCAAATCGAAGACAAATGCTCAGCTCCATGTCATTCAGCCTCATTTGTTTCACCAAGTGCTCAATATTGCCACAGTGGAAGAAGGCTGACCCCGCTTTACAGAACGTACGGTGGTGAGATCTTTCTACTGACTTTCAGTAAGTAGGCAGATTTTATTCGTTTGAATGTTATTCAAGTGTAAAGATTTTCATATACGTCCTGTACCCCAAAATGCAGTTACAGCGATCATGCGTCCGACTGGACTAATGAAAGAAAATCTCAAACTTCGTGTTAGACTCTCAAATATATTTTATTCTGCTACCACAGAAGTAGTCAGGCTGTCATGAGCAAATAAATCCCTAGTAAAAAGCAATAGAAAATCAGAAAGCATGAGAGTGACGCGAATATCAGTTAGCAAAAGGAAACGATCCATTTCAAGCAGGAGAGGTTTAACGATAATTAGAAGGCAGACCGAAGAGTCCATCTGTCGTCAGCAACCAGTCATGCCTCAATTCCAGGAACGAAGCTGCGCGATCCGATAACGTCTCCACGGCTAGCATCTAAACTTTCTACCAGTTGGGCCATGGGTCCATGCCAAGTCATGCGAAAGTCCCGTGGAGGCAAATCCCACCAGGAATTTCCCGCTTGTTCTCTAGCTACTGATACGATCTTGCTTTTCCACCCCGAACCAGAGACACAGTCAGCAGGGTAAGAGATATCTCTGAGCTAGTAGGTGTCACATAGAGTTCCAGGCTGACGACTTAACAAGAATAACCATTCAGATCAGGGAAAGGATAAGTTAACCAGCGACAGAGTGTAACCTAGTTCTGATAAAATCCTTTGACTGGCTTTGCATGGTGCCTAGTCTCGACCGCCATGACTCAATCCGCCCTAGCTTTACGGAAAACCTACATAGTTTTCCAATAATGCCAAAACTGAATTTTACAATTTCGAAGTTGGTATTAGACATCTGATCTCAGTACGCGGATAAGCAGCGTAATAGACAAGCCCTGCCTCTATGGGCGCTTTCACTGGTTTCAGAAAATAAGTCTGTGGTCACCCGAATTGGAAGTCGAGATCTGAACGCCCGATACGCTGACACCAAGGCGTACTGAGTTAAGCGGGGTGTAAAATACACGCACGTTGGTGCTCAGCCTCTTACAAATGAAGCACCGTCTGCATCTACCGTGCACAACAATTTTCAGAGATTTATTTATTTAGAGAAATGCTGGGTGAAAGGTCAGGATCCCCTGAAACCGGTCTATTGGTTGAGGACAGCCTGGGTAATCACTTGATTTGTTTCGAAATAAAGGAGAGACATGCTAACCGACAATGGCAGAATAGCCTCACTGTACTCGTCAACTCTCAATTTAAGCTACAGGCTTGAGAGTCAACAGTTAACCGGCTATTCGCCCCAAAGCATTTCTAGCCCGCAATTGTCCTTAAATCGCCCTTAGTTTGTCTGTTTACATTCTGCTTATATCCAAAGAAATAACAACATACCTCTGTATTCCGGCGCAATGTAGGCCCAGTTTCGATAGTTGTCAAGGAAAGTCTCCAGCTTTTCCTCCTTTCGCAGGTAGCGGATGGAGTCCAGCCCATAATCTAGTAAAACAAAACAGTCCTCGTCGTCGGACGCCAATAGTTCTCATAAAATGTGTGCACAGTGCAGACTTGATGGCACCAACAGTTTGATCGTCGTTACAGACGATGTACGCCGTATGCCCCGCGACAGGGCGGACACAGGGACAATGACTTGCAGCAGCAGCAGCAGCAGCAGCGGCAGCAGCAGCATCTACCACACTGCCTCACCCACGTGAACCAACAGTCCTAATAGAGTCGAGAAATGAGGAGGTGGGATCGAGCGCAGGCGGCTGACGCGGCGCGAACCTGCGCCTAGGCGTGCATCACATCCCCACGCATGGCATTTGTTATGGGGTCCGCATGCACAATAACGTCTGTCGTGTCCTGATCTGGCCGCCATATTGGTCCAGCGCATCCACCGTGTGGCCTATCGAATACTCACCAAGTTGGAATGGCATTACAGACAAAGACAAGGGCGACTGGAATGGTCATTCCTGGCTTATTAGTCGTTGTCAGTCAATCATACCCAACTCAGATGTGTTGAACATCCGAGGCTCGAACTCACGACCTGTTAGTTAGAAGTCCACGCCTCTAACTGCTGGGCCACGAGCCGGGTAATGCCATTCTGCCTATATCATGCGCCGCTGTGCGGCTGCTGGTTGGGCCCGAGAGAGAGCCCATAAGGCACAGCGGAAGGAGTGAGTTCCGTAAGAATGATCGGTGAGCGCCCCCTACCACTCACCAAGTTCTCATAGCCCGAGGAAAGAAACGTCGCGCAGGGTGGCAGAGAACATTCCGCACTGTGGTTTAATGTGCCAATGTACACAAACCATCCAATTGCAGGCAAAGCAATGTTGAAAGTTCACTGGCCTCATACGAGAAGCCTTCTACTTAAAGAAAGTGGACTAACTCATGAAATGTCAACAGAAATTCCGAAATGCGTTTTCGTTTCGAAAAGATAAATTATGTAGAGTTTCAAAACCAATCATCTTGCAGCATAATTCTGTAATAATTCAATTACCCCAGGACACCGGCTTTCGAACAAACTTTTCTTCTGCGACATCCAAAAGACATACTCTGTAAAAATCTCTACTTAAGTAGCATGCATTTTTCATTAATTTTTGATGCCCTTGAAGATTTAATTATATTTCACAGAAAATAGGCGCAAAATATTCTTTCTTTTGCTCATTCAGTAGAAAATCACACCTTTGAGTTTTACACTCGAAGGAAGGGTATAATTTGGTTTTTTAAAACTTTTCCAATTCCTGAATTATTTTGAACCCGACCTTTCGTCACACCTGCATTCAGGGTTCCCAAACTACAAGCCGTCTAATTTCCGCGTACGAAAAACCATACATTTCTCTACGGTATTAAGAGGAGACCATATGAAGTTAATAAAATTAAGCAGTGGATTTGAACCACATTATTACCTTTTTAAGCCACATTGGTTAATACCGAGACATAGCGTTTTATGAATGGCCATTTCACGGTATTTTAAAATCTCACGATTAGAAACTTTTTCAAAACCGAATTACACCCTTCCTTCGAGTATTAAAGTTGAATAAGAAGTAATTCACAATCAAATGAGCGAAAGAATGAATATTTTTGTGCACGTTTTCATAAAACATAATTGAATCTTTAGGGCCATCGAAAATGAAGGAAAAATGCATGCTAATTAAGCAGTTATTTTTTGCGGAGCATGACTATTATATGCAGTCGGAAAGACGTTTTTTCGAAAGCCGGCGTCCAGGGATAACTGAATTATTATAGAATCATGCTGCATAATGATTAGTTTAACAACCTTACTTAATTAATCTTTTCGAAAAGAAAACGCATTTCGGAATTTCTATTGAGATTTCATGACTTGACCCACATACTGTAGGTTCCAGATAGTACAGTGTCGCATGAAAATGTCCAGGGTTGCGAAACTTGCATTTGGCGTCGGGAATCATACTGATCTAGGAAATTCCAGCTGTAACAATTGCTGAGAGCAAGGGCGCGCAGACTCGACAGAAATATTTAACAAGGTAAGAAGAAGCTTCTGACCGCGTAACTAAGTAGTACGGAGAAAGAAGAGACCGAGAAATCAAAGATATCAATGAGGCTTGTAGCTACTTTCCTTATGCTATCGACCAACATACTGTGTTAGTCAATCTTTCAAAGACCGAGATTCCTATCTGCTTGAAAAGAAAGCCTAAAGATTGTTTAACAATAGGTAATGGGCGAAGAGTAAGTCTATGTGTACACCTTTGCCCTAGCATTAAAGCGCTGATTACATCTGCAAAGAAGTTATTGTCTTTGGGGTCGATGGAGTAGGCTTTGAAGAGGAGGATGCAAAGGAAATCCCAGTAGCACCTACGATTTACGTCTAACATTTTGCAACTAGAGTAGACGGTTTTTGCTTCACAGTCCACTAGAAGTGCGTTTTTATGAAAATTGCCTCCCATGTCCTTGGACAGTCTGTCGTGTCCTGATCTGGCCGCCATGTTGGTCCAGCGCATACAGCGTATGGCCTATCGAATACTCACCAAGTTGGAATGGCATTAAAGACAAAGACAAGGGCGACTGGAACGGTCATTCCTGGCTTATTAGCCGTCGTCAGCCAATCATACCCAACCCCGAAGTGTGGAACTTCACTGAAAATCAAAGGTTAGGGTAAAGCAACTGACTGAACTTGATGCAGTCTTCGTTTGCCTGAAAAAAACACTGCCAAAAGTGTCAAGGTACAAGAGCCAACAGCTTGCAACGAAAACGTATCCGTAAAATTGCTGCTGTAATTGTTTCGATGCTTTAGAACGCGCGATTTTTTGTCCAAAGTTAGTCATTGCCTTTTTTCGCCCGTTACTGAGCATTCAGGCAGGGAAAATGCTTAAAAATTGATTTTGTCAGTGCAACAACTTGAAGGTCTCGAATCAGGAAAACCTTAAATTAACCGTTGGACCCCGTGGGCTTTCTGGTAGAGCTTACGATTGGTAGGCGGTGCCAAACCCTTAAAACCCGAGGTCTTTGTCTCAAGTAGTCGGCCGGGGACGCAGGCACAGAATACTGGATTTGCCGAAGTACGTGAGCATCTGTTGGGTGTAAACCCAGAATAGTAGTACTTGCAACAGTATTAGTAGTGGTGGTAACAGGAAAAAATATTCTCAGAGGATAGTTGTTCTCGAGTGGGTGAAGCCAAACAAACGGACATAATAGCTGTGCAAAGTGCCAATTTTAAAGAAACATCTTATGGACTTGCCCGTTATTTTACACGTTAGGCGGTCATCAACAACACAGTTGTTAGAATTGAGGCGACCGTGAATAAAGCCACGGGAGTGCAGGTACTCCATGCCATAGACAACATCCTGAATCAGTGACAGTCTGGAAAGAAGAGAGTGAGTTAATGGGGAAAGTTTGAGTGGGGCCAAATCATTAAAAGCTCCCTCAAGACTGATGGTGGACTAATGGTTGAAAACGTCCGATTTATGAATGCGAATGAAGCGGCAAGGGGCAGTTATAATTGCTAAGAAACACTTCTGACCCTCAGTAAAACGGTCTTATTAAAAGACGAATCTGGTCGTCGCTTCTAATCAGTGTTATCGATTAAAGTGTTTTACCTCCCCCCCCCTATCTCGACCTCCACGAAATACGGCCTATGCCAATGACTGAGGGTCATCGCTATGAATAGCAGTTAAAACAGCGCATTGATAAGCTCGACGCTGGTGGCTGATCAAAGCGCAGCAAACCTTTTAGTTTACTTTTGCCCAGCCTTAACGAAACCACACGTGAAGGCCACCAATCAATTGAACGTCTTGCTTTTGAACCGGATTTTATGAGCACGGGTTTGTGCATATCTCGACGCTTTTTGCTTACTCTTAGAGGAAAGGCATGGAAAAGTTTCACTCTGGCGTAGTAGTGTAGACTAACCGCAACATACATCTATCCAGCACAAAGTATTCTGTCAAGTAGGCGTTTGACCCTCGCTGTTGTGGTTAGGATTGCACTCGATCCCATTCTGCCCGCCAGCCAGCTTGCTGCTGACGATAACGAATGTCGTGCCGTAGGATGCATACCACATATAATACATAAGCATCTCACTAGGAGTGCAACAGGCAAAACGCAGACGGCTATTTCACGGTCGTCACCGATCGTCAGTACAGTGCATGACCGATCTCATGAAATGTTGACCGAAATTCTGAAATGCCTTTGCGATTAGGAAGGATTACTTAGATGGGGTTGTAAAATTGATTAGCATGCAGCACAATCCTATAGCAGTTCGGTCTCGCCAGGATGTCAGCTTTTGAATGCACTTCTTTTTGACCTTCTGCAGAAACCACACTCGGTAAAAATGACTGCTTAATTGACATGCATTTTTCCTATTGATTTTCGATATTCTTATAAATTCGAATATATTTTATAGAAAACACAAACAAAAATATGCTTTCTTCTGTTCGTTTAGTAGGGAATCACATTGGCTTCATATTTTATGCCCGAAGGAAATGCGTATTTAGGTTTTAAAAAAGTTTCCTGATTCCCGAATAATTTTGAGCCTGATCTGCCATTGCATTAGCTTTTAGCGATTTCAGGCTTAAAGGTTCATGCTTTCCGCGTAAGGAAAACTACATATTCCTCTTTGTCATTAGGAAGCTACTATATAGCGTTCATAAAATTTTGCAATGAATCCGGACTGTGTTGTATATTTCATGAGGAGCATTGATAAACGGACATGTTCTGTCCTGTATGCATTGGCATCGCACGGTCTTAAAACCCTCATAATTAGAAACGTTCTTAAAACCTAAATACTCATTTTCTTCGGGCATAAAATATGAAGACAATGTTATTTCCTACCAAAGGAATAAAAGAAAACATATTTTTGTGCATGTTTTCTATGAAATATATTTCAATTTATAAGAACATCGAAAATCAATAGGAAAAATGCATGCCAATTAAGCAGTCATTTTTTACCGAGTGTTGTTTCTGCAGAAGGTCAAAAAGAAGTGCATTCAAAAGCTGACATCCTGGCGAGACCGAACTGCTATAGGATTGTGCTGCATGCTAATCAATTTTACAACCCCATCTAAGTAATCCTTCCTAATCGCAAAGGCATTTCAGAATTTCGGTCAACATTTCATGAGATCGGTCACGCACTGTACTGCATAGGCCATATGAAGTGAGGTACATAAACATGTCAAGTAAGCGTTTGACCCTCATTATTGTGGTAAAGATCTCACTCCATCATATTCTGTCCGTCCGCCAGTAAGGACAAAACACTCACTTGACATGTTTGTATACCTCACTTCATATGGCCTATGAAACACGGACGATGGGTGACGACCGTGAAGCAGCTCTCTGCGTCTGGCCTGTTGCACTCTTAGTGAAATGCTTGTATATAAAATATTCCGTTTGGAAATGGCATACATGGCGACGTTAACAATTTAACCGTCTCAAAGTTTTGTTTTATCAGTCCGCGAGTGGTCATAGAAACTAACTAGAGTTGGCGAAGTTTTGTGGCAAATTTATGGGAGGGAGGTTTGAAGTATTCAGTCAGATCACCTGGACGATCGTACGGTCAAAAATGAATGTTCCGGAAACCAACTTATCACGTATGCGGGTTGTAGACAATAGCTTACAAGATTCTGTCAGTAAAAGAATAATTCTAAAGTACTCCAAATGACTCACTCAAACGTCCACAACAATCTTAAACACCTACACTGCGCATCGTAGGACGCATTAAATGCTTAAAGAATGAATAACACTCTCATGAGGTGAGTGCTCCACAAATTACCGCCCGCAACGAGGGAAGTGTACCCCCACTGGCAACGCAGATGCGAGACGGCAAGTATGACGGATAGACCAATTCTTGCTTGAGAATCGTCAGAGCCTGCTTACGCGTTACTGCCATTACGGATCCTGAGGAGTGGAAATCGGCTGAGTCATGCATGGAGAGGCGTTCTCAAATGGACGTCACTTGCAGGATCTTCAAGGACCACTTACGCGGGGCCAGGTCAAATGCGGCCAGAAAGTGTGATCTGGGGTGCGGCCGCAGATTTAAAGCCCAACAAATTTGTGCAGCGGACATCCGTATAAGTTTCCCAACTTTACTTACAGTGGTGTGGTAGTGAACCGGTCGCAAAAACTTCAGGAACTGAGATTTTGCTTGATATTGAAAACCACGAATTTTTTAAAAAATTGTTTTTTATGAAGTATGTTGAATCGGGAACCTACTTGAACGCCCAGCTTAGGGGCATCACTTCGTTTCTCAGGACGTCACTCAAGCTCCGTTTGGGGCAGTACTCCATGTAGATTGCCAGCTCGGGGGGATCAAGGCAGATCCCGACTAATTGGTTTACGTTCCTGCTGTTGAGTTGGCTTTTTTAGAAAATAAGAAGTATAATTAGTGAGAAGGACGGCGTACTGCAAGACAAAAAATCCTCTCTCAGAGAATAAATGTAAACTCACCGAATGGACTTAATTTCCTGTCGAATCTTCTTTGTCAGCATGAAATTCTCCCTCTCAATATACTTGATAGAGACCAATACTTCACCTCTAAAAATGGGTAAACACCATCAAGGCATTACTGGGAAGTTTATAAGGAATTGCTCATGATCGTGCTGCTGTGCCATTGGGTGCTTGAAGGTAAAACTCCAAAAACCTACTGGAAAAGACAAAAGAGATGAACGTTTCTGGATTATTTGGAATCGTCAGTCACGTACTCCCCAATCCCATGAAGAGGCGAGCGGGGATTCGGAGCCTGCCCTTCTGGGCATTAAGAGTCGAGTTCAACCCAATGACTTTGACTTATGGGCTCCGTCCCCATCGTTTGCGACAAAAATAAGCAAACTCACGAGAGCGTATCATTCAATAATCTCTTTTGGACGCCGCTTCCAAGATCGAAGCTTCAATATAATAGTGAATGCCGGTAGTAAAGGTATATCCGTGGACGTCGATTTCACGTGACAGTCGAAAAGGCCCATTTTTTCAAGATTTTACTGTCAGATATTGAGACTACTTTTTGACTCGTCAACCTGTCCTGCTCGCAAAATGAGTGTACATTTAGAACCTACCCCATGTCAACTTACATTTTGCCGTAGGCAAATGACGTCTCCACTTCAAGGTCAAGTATATCCTCCTGACTATCGGTGGGTAAGGCCTGACTGGCCTTCGGCTTGTCCTGTTCAACTGGGGAAAGATAAAATTGCATAAAGTAATTTGGGCTGTCACCCTGAAGCTTCCGACACAAAGGTAAATAGGTCCCTTTTAACTTTAATTTTTAATTTCGTCAGAAATTAATCGCTTACTTTGAGTGAATCAGTTTATTTGAGATATATGGGCTCACATTGAATTTCGATATGAATATTTGGACCAAAGTCCATCAGCCACTGCGGAATAACCGCCTGTCGACAGCTAATGAATATTACGAGATTATTCCGCGTTGGCCCAAATATTCATATCAAAATTCAGTGTGATACAATAAGTCTCAAATAGACTGAGTTACTCCGCGTTAGCCATTAATTTTTGAGGGAAGTAAAAAACTGCAATTTCCGAACTGGAATATCTACCAGAAAGTACACAGGGAAAGCCGGGGACCCACTGAGGAGCCGAACCCCTCGCAACTGCGCTGAGCAGCGGTCGAATATGGACGAAGCACGTGTGTAGGATTTAGTTAGTGCCTTTGCTGTCCAGTAGGGTATATCGTGCTGTCTCAGTGCAAACCTGAACAGTTAAGTGCCGGATATTGCGAAAGAGGAACCAAAGCTAGAAATTCAGCTGGGAATAGATTCAAAGATGCGTCGGAACCCACATACCGTCAACCAAACCCCTCACTTGTCAAGTGGGCACGTGACTGCTGATAGAAGCGAACAGGTGAGTTCCAGGTAGCAGTTCAGAAGACGAAGATGCGATCACTCGAACAAGAAATTTTCTGGCCTGACGTTTCGGATTCTCACTCGAATCCATCATCAGAAACAGTCGCACAAGGAGTGCAGTATTTATAGCAAGTGGCTGCCGTGGGACCGTATGCGCACTGTAATTAACAGCTCTCGCAATCACCGCTGGGGTCGTGATTGATGCGGTGGTGGCTTGCCAGTCCGAGTCCGAGTCGTTAATGGCCGTGATTTCGTCATCCGTGCTGGATGCTGATGTGACGATTGCTCGGCAAATTGGCTCATTGCCACAGTGATAATTGCTCGCCCGCGCCCTCCTCACGTGACTGATTCCTCTGCCCAGGGAAAATCTCAGCACGGAATATGGTACCGGGAGGTCATTGCGCTTGTCGATGGACTGCAAGCTACAGGTGGCGGCACACTCGGCGGTACCCGGCCATATTTCCAAAGTTCAAGAGGCCGAAATCCTCGCAGGGAGTGACAACCGCGTTAGCCGCGAGCTGCTCGAGTCATGGTTCTCGGACCCGGACTCGGACTGACAAGCCGCCGCCGCATCAATAACGACCCCAGCGGTAATTGCGAGAGTTGTTAATTACAGTGCGCATATGGTCCGGCGGCAGCCACGTGATATAAATGCCGCACGCCTTGTGCCACCATTACCCCTATCTGCGACTGGCTCTGATGCTGGGTTGCTTGCATTCTGACCTCCATCCAGCTGGGCTGATGACAGTAACGAGCACAAATAGTTAATGGAGAGCTCGTAAAGGTATTAACATGGCAGACGCCGACAACTGTTTCACGATCATCACCCATCGTCGGCAGGCCATAGGCGTTCCTTGTGCCTTCTGAAATATGGTATATAAACCTGTCAAGTAGGCACATGATCCACACTTTCTGATCGTGGAACAACTGTCTGCGTTTGGCCTTATATTACTGTAACGAGGTTTCCAAACGCTACAATGTCAGCCGCAAGGTTTGTCACCATCGACGATTTCCATTGCAGAATACAATAGAGCCGGAACCTGGTCGACCAGTTAATACATTGAAAGTGTCTCCTCTCGCTGACTAACTTCTGGATCCGAGAAGGGGCACTTAAAAGAGTCCGGGAGTCGCGGACAGTAAACGTTCTTCCTGTTATTTACATAACCTTGCATATCTTCAGTGGAAGGTGTTCAAAGGTTGCATATATTTGAATAGGTTTTTGAGGCATTTGCTATCGCATGTACAGAAAAGAAGCCCTCCCCTATTAACAGTCAGTAAAATATATGGGTAAGATGGGCTATTCAGCCGCAGCTGATGGACACAATACTGCTAGGGGCTTAGGGTTAGGAGTTAGGATTAGGGGTTGGGGTTAAGGGTTAGGGCAACTATTTCTAAACTACCCAAAGTACAATCGCGCATTCCCAATAGCTCGTCGCCTGTGCGTTCTCCGGCCCCACCAGTAAAAAACCCTACTACCACCGGTCCCGTATTACAGGCGGCTAGGTGTGTTTGCCTCTGGTGCGGCTGCATAATGATATTTGGCCGAATATAGTTTTTCTGGAATGAATGCTAGACAGTCCTGCGAATGGTAAACAACTTACTGACTGAAACACGGTCCTTTGTGATAATCCATGAATTGTCCCACAGAGCTAGACGGCTGCGTCGGTAGAAGAACTGAAATTAAAAATTACGTAAGTGTGATATCAGTGTCCCAAGAAATCTTCCCCAAACATGGCCGGTTGAAAAGTGGCAAAGCGGCTGTAGCGAAATCGACTTTGTCAAAGGTTCATTCTTTCAGTCCTACTTCTCGGCTCGCTCAACGGTCAGACTGTAGTTGAGTACCTGATTTGTATTGGCGCATTGGTTGTCGCCAGCCAACCATTCTGAATCCATAATTTTGTGGGATAGCCATTGAACAGGGATGAACTCAGTTATTAAACGAAAGTTTTTTTGATGTTTGTGGTTCTAATGCTAAGACCAGAACACGCACTAACAAAACAATTAAAACGTGTCTGTAGATTTTGGTATTTTTCCAAAGATGGGGTTTATTTCATTAGCTACTGGCCATAAGAGTAGTAAAAGAAAGTATGTAATTTTATAAGAGATACTTCCGACTCTCCTGAAAGTGTAGGTGTTCGAGGCCAAAATTCAGTTCTCCTCTCTCTCTCTCTCTCTCTCTCTCTGGAGGGGGATTCACAAATCATTCCAATTATCTATTCGCTGGTAAAGCAATCAGCAAATTAGCGAAACTGCAAAAATAGTACTTTTCCACCAATTAATGACATCAACCTGTCATTTCATGTTTACCGGGGAGTTCCTATCAAACTGGGTGAATTTCCTTGAGCGCAACTAACTGGCTCCTAGACAATGCAGCAAACAAAACGCTTTGAAGTGTTTCGAAGTATCGCAAATCCAAAAAAATCGAAAAACAGGAGCCCTTCCTTACGATTCGCCTTCGCTCTGGAATTGGTTAGCTGCGTCGGTGCAGGGTCTAGCCGCCAGATCTGCATTCTGATCCCCTCCTTCTAGTTTCTAAGTTATTGACTCATCTTGCTTTGCTTACGGAAGCTGGTTCGTGTCGACTTTGAACACGACTTTCAAATAACCGGGACTATGATTACCTATCGTCGTTAACATTCAACAATTCACAAAAGGCTCTTTTCAGTGTCTTTTGTCCAAGTTAAGGTAAACGTGGGACGATGTAGAGACCTAAAGCATTCACTGTTGCCCTACTGGCCTGGAAGCTAATAAGAAGGGGTGGAGTCTGTCGAGACCTATGTGACATCCCTACTCCTCGTTCAAGCTATCAGGCTACGGGACGCTGATATTCATGTCTACAGTCGTGAATCTCAATGAGGCTATCTCATTTCAGCTCCCCCATCAGAATTATCCGTAGGCATAGTAGAACTACACTAATTCGGTAAATGCCTTCAAGAATAAGCTTATATTAAAGTTCTCAACAGACAGGGAATTCAGAATCTGCCTTTATGGACGATCGGGTAAAAAAACTAAAAATCATGAGGTATTCAGTAATATCTCGAAGGCGATCGGAAACTCAGCGTAATCCCAAACAAACGAGAAGTGTAAATTAATTTAATGGAAGAAAAGTTCTCTCTATAAACACATAATGGTATGCTGAATAATTGGAGTAGTATGAAGTAGTAAAAGTTGGTGCAACCAGCTCAAAAATTTACGAGCAAAACTCTATTTCCGACGGACTTCCTCCTTTCACATAATGGTATGTTTACGATCACGCCTGTCAGTTCTATTTAATTTTATTAAGCACCGACCGACCTCATGGCACGTTACTTTATGGAAACTTTTGTTCCTACGACGTCCCCATCGGTGAAATCATGCAGAATCCTGATTCTCATGTTGAATTCCATCTCACTTAACACAAACGAGTCAAGGATAACACGAATCCCTGGAAAACTGTGTTGGAATGTATACTCAGAATGTAGGCAGTTGACACACCGTCATATATGAAATCACACTAATTATTAAACGATATTCAAAGATAACTATACTGAAACACTACTAGTAGGCGTTATTATATTTTGGCCTTCATATTCACTACGTTTTTGGTTTGAGAATACATTCTATACATCTAAGAACGAAGTTTACTAAATTAGAGCCATTTCTGACCTTTTCGGGATATTGCGCTTTTTAAAACAAATCGGCATTTCTAAATAACGCAACACTGCCTTTAATAGTTCTTTTATGCTTTAATTCCTTTAAACTTGTACTTAATTAACATAGAACTCGGACGGCTGCAATGGTGTCGGTTTGCGAGTGATTGGCAATCATTCGTAAATTTTGACACGCCTCATGAGTTAGGTCACTAACTGTAGCACTACAGAACAGCTGTCCTTATAGACTTAAGCTGGCAGAATTATTATGCAAGCATTGGTTCCTTACCAGGCCGGTTGCACCGATGGCAAGGACGATCAAGATGACGACTGCAATGATTGCACCGGCGATACGGGCTTCCAGGCTGCAGGCCTTGCAGTCGGCCTGGCAGGTGACGCAGGTCTCGTTTTGTGAGTCATCACAGTACCCGTCGCCGCAGACTATAGAGGGGAAAGGGAAAAGCAGAAGGTTCCAGTTTTATTGACCCTTAACCGGTTTGTCAAAATAAGAAAAAAAAACGCAGTATTTACCTGCTCTCTTGATCACATTAATGTTGGTCGATGTGATAATCTTCAGTGAACCGATCGAGAAGACACCAATGAGTGTTGTGTTTCCGTCCACCACAAGCCCTGTTGAATGAAAAAAAATAGTGGATTCACCAGCAGCGGGGTAGAACGGACAGATGTCTGCTCCTATGGTTGACACACGATGTTAGAAACGAATCAGGGGAGGGTGGACTAACGAGTTTGTCGCCGCTAGCCTTGTATAACTTAGCTACAAGCCGACTGATGAGGCGTAAACAAGAGTCCAACAGCTCAGTGGTTTTCAATGACTACTAGCGTCCACGACTCAGGTAGTCGTACCTGACTTTGAGCTGACAGCAAAATGCAAACTAAAATGGTTAAACGGTTTGATTGTTGTTTCATTGTCGTCATAGTTTCAGGCCCAGAATCCCAGACTTGGAGATCTTAGGAAATCAGCACATCCATCACCCGTTCAGCAAGTGAATGACTCAAAGCCCCAATACAATCGATTACACTCATGCGGAACTAACGGTTAATATGGACTTCAAGAAAATCAACTGACTGTGAAGTTTCGTTTGTGATGGCTTATTGGTCTATCCCAAAGCAGTCATTGCAAAACCTGGGTCGAATTGGTTTACACCAGTGGAGTGTGGTAGGCTGAACTTGACGCTGGCAACATCCCCGGACGCGGCTCCGTAATAAATCATTCCTTGACGTCCTCGTCCGTTGCAAAGATTGTGGTGGCCTAAAGACCAAAGTGTTCAGAAGAGCGACCAACACGAACTGAACTTCAACAGCAACGACCCGATCAGCCACAAACGCAGTTGCGTAAGAACACTATATTGGCGTGTTGAGACGCACTGCAGGGAACCGGAAGACAAGGTTGCCGAATCCCAATATCTTCGACGGGTTTTCAGGGAAAATGGTTACCTGCGTAACTTCTTTAACCGGTGCATGCGCAAACGAGACGAGAAACAAAATCGTATCGATCCCTTATTCTGGCGAGCGATCCCGTACATCAAGAACGTCTCCGAGGCCGTTAGTCGCCTTCTCGCACCACTTGGGGTTGGAGTTGCCCACACCCCGGAGGACACCATAAGGCGTCAGGTGATGATACCAAAAGACCCACTGCCACGACAAGAACCATCTGGAGTCGTTTACTGGATCTAGTGTAGTTGCGGACAAAGCAACTACGTCGGAGAAACTGGAAGACTGCTCCGGACGCGAATGGCCGATTACGCGGCAACGGTGTGAATAAATGACGTCAACTTTCAGATCGTGGCCCATTCGATGAAACCCGACCACGCATTCAAGTTCCATGAGGCCAAAATTCGCCCGTGAGGTGATAACCGCGTGAGCCGCGAGTTCCTTGAGTCATGGCTCACGGGACCTGAGTCTATCAACAAATGAAACGACATCCCCACTCCGTTTTCCGTGCTGAGGCATAGGCTGGTCAAAGTAAATGACCATTCAGGGAGCGCGCAAGCCGGTGAGCCAGATGGCCGGACAGTCATCACGCCAGCATCCAACACGGGTGATGACATTTCGGCAATTAACAACTTGCATGCCGGCCATAAAGCAATTAGCGCACCTGCGGGTAGCAATTCTTAATGAAGGGGAGCTCGGTTAATTATTATAGGTATGCGGTAGCCTAGCGACTGCATCCTATAAATGCCGTAACTTCCTGTGTACGGATCATCCGTTTCTGCCACTGTCTCTGATGATGGGTTCAAGTGAGAATCCGAAAAGTCAAGCCGATAAAGCCCTTGTCCCAGCGATCGCTTCTTCTTCTTCTTCTTCTTCTTCTTCTTCTTATCGGCTAGTTCCTGGAACTCGCATCTTCGCTTGTATCGTCAGCCAAATCATGTTGGATAATGATAAATTTAACATGGTTGAACGGTCTGCCGTCATTAGTCATATCAACAGTGCCGCTTAGTTCCCCAGTTACATGAATCGATTTAAAACTTCCAACACGTAAACAAGACCGCAAGGCAGCTGCAAGTAGCATTGTCATAGTATCATAGATCGTTTCTTTTGTTGTGGGCTTGATGGCAACTCTGAATTAATGGGCACACAGATTGGTGTCGGGGGATACGAAACAGCCTCTGAATTCAAAAAGACCCCGAAAACTGGCTACTACTAAACTGGCCGTCGTACATCTCCTTGGCTTCACACCAGATAACGTGAAGGAAAGTTCACTACTGCAACTTTGGTTTAAATGCATAGGATAAACAGATGCCGAGTTAAGAAATTTTTCCCTATACTGCTGTTGAAATTCTTGACTTTTATATAAAAGGAAGATACGCATACTTCCCTTAGAGTCAAATATGGCGACGACGACGACGACGACGAACACCACCACCATCAATGCCAGTGCTTTTTTGGTATTACTGCTTGGTTATTGATTTTTACGGCCATATATTGGCCTGTAAAGACGTATGTTTGGAGTCTTACATCGCATCGAGTGGTCAGTACGCCTTCTGTGATTAAGCTAGCTTGAAGAAGGTTCGAGCATTCTGAGGTAATATCAGTCTTTATTGTGCTGCCAAGAATAACCGGACACTTCTAGTTTTCGAAGGATACCTGAATGGTGTCATACCGACACTCCTACTAACTTCACTGGGAGCGCAGTTTTGACTGAGCCCTCTACCCTTTATCGTTTGGGCAACCAATCTCCAAGTAGAGCACGCTCACATCACTCCAAATAACCATTCGCTTGAAAAAGGAATGCAGCTGATGATTAAGAACCAAATTATGTCAATCGGGTCACCAGAAGTTTGTCTCTACTCTTTGCAAAGGGACTACACCTTGATTCAATTCCTTTTTGTGTTGGTTGATTTAATTTCTGCCTTAGTAGCTCAACAAAATGCCTACTGTCCTTAAGAAGTAGAAATGTTGTTTTAGAAATGTGAAAATCCCCATAGCTATATTCAGAAGACAAAGTGGCGAGCGAACGTTGCTTTCGATAACTTCTCGTCAGGCCAGTTCAGTTATGTGGGACGGGGTACAATGAGTGAAAAAATCGATAAAAGTGAGTTTTTAAATTCCAGGCTGGGCAAGAGCGGAAGGGCGCAGAAAGTTGTATGTGGTTAGTCAACCTTTGACCACGGTAAGCCCGGAGCCTGAAGGAGGTTCTTCTGGGCGCATAGGGTCGGTTTTCGTAACCTGATGGCGGCAGCTTCTGCTGTTGCTAGCAGGCGCTGGCTCAGTAGCTTAGGGTAGCTCGAGGGGACCTTATAAATCACACGAAATGGATAAACATAAAGAAACTTACGCTCCACTGCAATCGTCCAGTTCTCTTGTGAGACAAGCCCATGTTGCGGTGTCATGTAGCCGGCGATGATACCGTTGTCGGGAATCCAGGGTCCACAAACAGTCGCGTTGGTTATTTCTTTAGACATGGGGCAGGAATGAACGCTCACGCGCCAGAGACAGCAGACATCCGGCGAGTAAGGCGCGGTGCAGGGCGTGGATTCACAGAATTGTTTTGCCGCAGCTCCGCTACTAATAAAGCAACAAAGGCCGAGGTAATGCTAAGGTCCAATATACCG
>CACRXP010000694.1:111428-154781 GCA_902702965.1 Spirometra erinaceieuropaei | reverse complement strand
TTTGACAATAAATCGGGACTAAAATGGATGTTTATAACTGTTTTGCCTCTGTGTAGCGGTCGTATTCAAGTCGGGGGCCCTGTCCGATTGAGATCAAACCCAGTTCCTATAATTGGGTCAAAGGTCGCTTGTGGCTCTACGACGTAGAGGAAGATCGTCATCAGAACCCGCAGTTCATTCTGCAGCCGGTTAGGTAAGTAAACGTCAATTTTGAGGGAGGCATAAGAAAATCCATTGCAGCAGAGGGCGTACAAGTGCAAACAAGAGGATTTTGGATTTGGAAAAAGCAGCTACTGTTTTCTAGTGTGTAAATATTTCGAATCTCGGAAATCATGCATTGAATTTTCATGAAGAAGAAACGAATTTCTTTCGGGAGTCTGCAGCACTGGGGTAAACGAATATCCCAGGGAGGAAATTGGTCTCTGAATGGCATACATTGCGTGACCGATCTCATGAAATGTTGGCCAAATTCTGGAATGCGTTTCCGTTTAGGAAGGATTACTTGTTAGAGTGATTATCATGCAGCATAATCCTATAACATTTCGGACTTGCCAGGATGTCGGCTTTTCAATGCACTTCTTTTTGACCTTCTGCAGAAACCACAGTCGGTAAAAAATGATTACTCAGATAGGTTCCATTTTTCCTACTGATTTTTGATGGTCTCATAAGTTCAAACACATTTTATAGAGAACATGCACAGACATATGTTTCGATTTGCTCAGTTTGTAGAAAATCACATTGTCTTTATATTTTCTGCCCGAAAAAATGTATATTTTCGTTTTAGAAAGTTCCCAAATTCCCGAATAATTTCCAGCCTGATCTGCCCTTGCATCAGTATTTAGCAAGGGGCATACCTTCCGCGTAAGGAAAACCATATATTCCTCTATGCCTTTAAGAAGATGCCGCATAGATTTCATTAAATTTTGCAATGGACCTGTACTGTGTTTTATATTTCATGAGGAGCATTGGTAAACGGACATGTGCGATCCTATATGCATGGAAATTGCATGGTTTTAAAATCTCATGATTAGAAACTTTTTAAAACCTAAATACACACTTTATTCGGGCATAAAATATGAAGAAAATGTTATTTTTTACTAAAGGAGTAAAAGATAGCATATTTTTCTGTATGTTTTCTATAAAATATATTTGAATTTATAAGATCATCAGAAATCAATAGGAACAATGTACGCCACTTACGTAATCATCTTTTATACTGAGCGTGGTTTCTGCAGATGGTCAAAAAAGTGCAATCGAAATCCGACATCTTGGCAAATCCGAAATGTTATAGGGTTATGCAGCATAATAATCAGTATAACAACCTCACTTAAGTAATCCTTCCTAATCGGAAACGCATTCCAGAATTTGGCCAACATTTAATGAGATCGATCAGGCACGGTAAAAGAAATTCAGTAGATATAACCTCAAACCCCGGACCCAGATGAAGACCGATGACGGCCAGTTAAAGAGATGATAATCTCCCCAGACAGTGTAATAGTGGGCATGTTGGCAGGAGAGGGACCGATAGACGTTACAGCTGAGCGGCTCGGAATGAAGGAGCTAGCTGAATCCGTTTGATAGCGGCAATTTTATTAAAAAAATAACCAAAAGAACACTTTTGACGACTTAACGAATTAGGCATGCAGAGTTATGCATTTGAGGGGCCAGCCATCAGAAAGTGCAAACTTCTGGTCAAGTTTTCGGACATCCGTCTTTCAAATGTCTTGTCTCCGATATCGTTTGACATGGTATTGCATTTTGGTTTGCTGATGAGTGCGAACAGACCGAAACGACGGTTCCGGACTTTTCTCTTTAGGCTTCTCATGCACTGTCCCACCCCTCGGCAAACACTGACGGTTGTGCGCTATTCGTTTCGAGCAGGCCGCATGCTCAGAAGTTTACAAGCTGAGAGCATGCTCGCGACCAGATCCAACAGAGGCTTTAGGAACTTAATATTATGGAGACATCAAAGAACACGATAAGTGACTGAGCAGAAAACTGCCCAACTCTGCTTCATGCGGTCCGCTTTTAAAATGTATCTTCCGGAGCAATATCTAACAGATGCGCAGGCCCTGATTAAATAATTAGGGCACCCTTTTCAGATTTATACTCAATGACTTCGAAAAGTGGACAAGTGATGTGAAACAGGATGTAAAGCCTAGTCTAGACAGAGAATGCGCAGACAACTTCGTAAGGATAATCGCTAAAATAAATCGGTCGTATTTGTAATATACAGTGAGTGACCGATCTCAGGAATTGTTGGCCGAAATTCTAAAATGCCTTTTCGATTTCGAAAGATTACTTAGTCGGAGATATAGTACTGATTTTCTAGCGACATAATCGAGTAATAGTTCAAACTCGCCAGGATGTCGGCTTTTGAATGCACTCTTTTCGCTCTCCTCCAGGAGCCACACTCAGTAAAAAATGACAACTTATTTAGCATGAATTTTCCGCACTGATTTTTGATGATCATCTAAATTCAAATAGATTTTATAGAAAGCATGCACAAAATATACTTTCTCCTACTCATTCGGTAGCAAATAAGGTCAATTTTATATTTTATACTTGAAGACGGGGTATATTAAAGTTTTAAAAAGTTCCCAATGATACAATTTTTAAGACTGTGCAATGTACATTCATGCAGCATCGTACCTGTCCGTTTACCAATGCTTCTCATAAAATGTACAGCATAATCCGCACTCATTGTAAAATTTCCCGTTCTCTAAATGATGTCTTCTTAGAGGCATAGAGGAATAAATTATTTGCCTTACGCAAAAAGCATATGCCTTGCCGACTGAAATCGCTAGACGCTAATGCAACGACTGATCTGGCCTAAAATTATTTGGGAATTGGAAAACGTTTTTAAAACCTAAATATACCCTGTTTTCAAGTATAAAATATAAAGTCGACGGAAGTTGCCATCAAATGGCAGAAGAAAGCCAATTTTGTACATGTTTTCTATGGAATATATTTGAATTTATATGGCCATCGAAAATCATTGCGAAAATGCATGATACCTAAGTAGTCATTTTTTACTGAGTGTGGTTCCTGTAGGATATCGAAAAGAAGTGCATTCAAAATCCGAAATCTTGGCGAGTCCCAACCTTTACTGGATTATGCCGCTAGATAATCAATATTACAACCCCGAATAAGTAATCCTTCGAAATCGAAAACGCACTTGAGAATTTTGGCCAACATTTCATGAGTTCGGTCACTCACTGTACAGTAGCAACCAATCAATGAAAAGAGTATTTTACTCTGTACCGGGACAATGTGAACGTGCTTACATTAAATTAGTTATTTGTAGAGGGTTTGCCAGATGTGGTGTCGCATCGCTATTCCTCTCCAGTTAGTGGACTTCTTTTTAATAAGTTTTATGTCGCACCTAGAACTTATTGTTTCACAGTCCTTTCTTTCATAAAGTCAAGCCTCGACCCAACACCAGAATGACATGAACTTTGTGCCATTGCGAAAAAAAGACAATGAAAAATAAATCCTCTCGTAATAAATCAAATACGGCATGTCAGGCGAGAAGTGTTAATGTCTAAAACCATTTTTTCTTAATAAATTACGCAATGTGTCTCATCGTTGAAATGGCATCTTTGAGTAATTGCAAAATATCTCTAAATGTGGGCATTGTGGATTTCACGGTTGGAGCAGTATAATGACTACTTTCAACCACACATTATTCTATGTAAATGATGATATGGGGAGATGGTGCAGTATTATCCTGATAAATCACTGTTTCTTTTTCTGCAACTTGTAAAGTAACTCTTGCCTTCCTGTTTCAAGGCATGACATGGGGAACTCAAGGCTGAGGGAAGTATTGATATTTGGTCATTTTAATGTTTTTTAAAGTTTACCAGTACAAATAACATGACGTTAAAATATGTTTCACCGTGAAAGCTAACGCTCCTAATTATCGCGATTTACTAAATACGATATGGCTTCATGAAAATCCCAAAGAGTTCTCGTTACTTTAACCAAATCCGTGCAGAAAAATTACAACAACAAAGTACGCAAAGAAATCATTTGGTAAAGTCTCTGATCAAAATCCAAAAGATTTTTTCTCCACACAGTCGTGCCCCCTTTGTTTTGATCTCCTCTTTGCTCACTCTAGTCTTCTATTTATTTATTCTTGGGCATCTTACTCCTCTTCTTCCCCATCGTTTTTTGTCTTCTTGAGCTTTTTCGGCCCCAGCATCTGCCACCACCGCCCCAAACCCTCCTCCGCCTCCCACCACCACCACCCGCACCGCCATCTTTGTTGTCGACCTCCGGCTCTTCTTCTTTTCTACCGTCCAAAACTAGTTCAAAAAATTGGCCAAACCTAAATGTCATTTTTAAGGACTCTTGACATGGTTGGTCACCCTAAAAGTCCACCGTTCATACTAGATGTCACGCCTTCAATACACTGCCTAAATCATCACAAGCAAGTACTTTGAGGAAGGGTATTATCAATGTATACTTAAGACAGTGACATTTCGGTCGCCGTGTTTCCGCAATTTAAAAAAGTTCAGTCCGCAAAGGCTGTGCATTAGCTAGATCCCCGATCACATTCATTAAACGCCAAAAACCTAACTTTGAGAAAATTGAGTTGTGCACAGATTAAGACTCCCAGCCCATCGGAAAGATCAAATTTCTGCGTGTCTACACCTTTTTTCCCGAGCCTGTCTAAATGACTTCAGATAGTATGTGTGTGTGTGGAGGTCATGCAGATCTTAAAAAACCAGCATTACTGATTGGTTGTCAGCAAGAATTTCGGCCGAATTCCAAATAGAAAGGCCCGCCTTCGATTGCATGAACGTACCTGGACAGGGTAAAGTGCCTGGATTGGCGGCATCCGAAGAGGACGAATAACAGAAATGATTCATTTGCTGCGCCCCCGACAGAGCAGCCAAGACGAATGCAAGAACGAGCGTCAGAAGAAAATGTTGCGTTGTCTCCTTCATATCTGTGGAAATAGGTAAACAAATGTTTTCCATGCGGTACTGAGACAAGAATGGAAGATATATTTAGGCTTTTTTTGCTTTTCTCAAATCACGAAACAGCAACTCGTCGTGTTGTCATAAGATGGAGAAGTGAGCGCGAGCAAGGAAACATACTGATCTACTTAAAGTGCGTAGTTAATTTCTGAGGAAATTAGAAAGCAACAGGCCATTGCTTTTGACAAATTTTTATCTACTAAAATAAAATCGTCGTCTACTGAGAGTGACAAATGCCATTAGGTCTTCTGAAGGGTATATTTTATTGTTTTATTATACTTTCTTTCTGGTAAGTCAGCACTTGGATGTGTCTCCTACTTACATAGTTAATTAGTAAAACGTATTATAACCCTGAGTCAAAGAATGCACTGATTGACGACCTCATAAGCCAGGTGAGATTCGTCAAACGACGTTAAGTCTAAAAGTATTCCTCTAAGTTCGCAGAGGAAGCTTCCACGTCGCTGTCGTTTTCCTCTCTATAAGGTTGATGAAAATCAATAAATAAAATCTTCAGAGCGATTTTCGAACTACTTAAGGACCGAAAATTCGATGCTTGACTAAGAAGATAACTTAACCCATATATACCCACTACAATAATTTCCAGCATCTACGGAAGAAGATTTTTGCAAAAAACCTAAGAGTAAAGTAAGCTCGTTATAACCGCGTTACCATAACGGAAGACAAGTAACAAACAACAGGCTCAAAAAAAATTGTCAAATGCAAAAGCCCATGTGCACTGTTTCGCCGAAGCACCCATGAAACCCGTTCCAGAAGGTTCACTTCACCCTATTGATTGCTGGTAGTTTCTCTTCCAGGCAACAAGTATGACAGGAATACTGTCGGAATTTGCAGACAGGTAGTTTTTAGAATAAAAAGGACATTTTAGCCGTGAAAAATGCACGGCCGTACGTTAAAAGGGCCTTAAGGCTTAATTCTGAACAGTAAATTCATGGTAACTTGTGTAATTAGATCTCTGCATTTTCAGGTAGCTTCAGGATTGCATGGGTTGGGGACCGTTAATGATAATATGTGCAATGAAGCCACAGCGATGTAGATTGCTATCAATAACTTTTCAAAAATAAGTTGACAGGACAACGAAAACGCACTAAAGATGTTGATCTATTACATCGAAAGTGATAACGTTTGTTTTGATGTGTGAATTACGTTTTAAAATTTTTCATAGGCATTTTGAGTGGAATTTATTTCCACGTGAGCCAATTTTTATCCAGGTATTAATTTAGGCAGTCACTTAGAAATAAGCGGAGATGTTCTGTGCGAGTTTTCCTATTCATTAAAAGTAGCTACGCGGGAGTTCAACTTGTCAGCAAAGGATTATAAACACTTTATTTCGTCGTGGGAAATTAGACAGTGATATCATTCGCCTTCCATGTTTTCATTGGCTTCTCGGAGTTCAGATCGTTCAGGTAAGAGCTGTAGCTGGTACAGTACTTTGCGTAACGGGAAGATTCAGGCACCTTATATTTTGATACCGAATAGATGGAAATTGTAGCGGCTGTTACTTCCGAAGCCGGCCACTGTTGAGGCAGAAACTTCAGCAGAACGTAGCAGTAGCAGTTGAAATCGAGGAGAGCATATCTTTATTTCTGAGCTCAGAAAATCATAAAACTACTTTGATGCTCTTCCCAGAGGTATATTCAACAACGAGGTTTCAACAGGTGACAGCTGAAAGTCAACACACGTTTTTTAATAGAAAATCAGTTCTGAATAGGAATCCCTTAGGAGATGTCCACTTTGTCATCGAGTGGCCGACCAGTATGCCAGAAGGTAAAAGCCGCAGGCTTGCATCACATTTAACGCGGTCAAAATAAATCGTTACTGGTATCTCCTATTTGCCAATAAGTCCCTTAAACTCCCCTGTCTGAGAAATCAGTTCCTCCGCAAGGACTGTCCTAGGTCAGCCTAAACCAGTGTATACGCACCAGACTACGTGCGGCCGCAATTAGAGGCATGTTCTGACTCTGATGTCCGTAAGGAATCCCTCTGGTGAGTGAGTGTGAAGCCACAATATTAGGTATCGGTGTCGCCCACTAACCTGAGTCAAAAGTGTTATGGTCAGCCATCCGGGTTAAATGCTAGGGTTGCCTTGAGAAGTCACTTCCACTGTAGGTTCAAAGAAAAGCTGGTTATTGACCTAGTTTTGGGTTCACCGATTACAAGAGGAGTAGAGCTTTGAATCAGTTATTGCTGGTTATTGCTTCTTATTGCTGGTTTGTTAAGCGTACCCGGCGGGTAAGTCATGAGTTTAATCCTGCGATCAAGAAGACACTGTTGAATTCCACTCGTCAGGTGAAGACGGATTCTAAGCATGTTGACTAAAACTGCAGTAACAAGCAGTAAAACCGGCCTTCGTCTGACCGAACAAGGCTATAATTACTCTTTTGTTGTTTTACTTGTCCTTCAAGTGAAAGTTCGTATAGTATAATATAGAAGTGATACATATTCGCGTGTCGCTTCTGTTATCAGACAGTTTTTTTATTCCTAATATACTGCTAATAATCATTTGCCTATTCTTCAAGCACGGGTTATTGACAAATTATTTAGGACGTGGGAATAGGTGCCCTCCTCATTGTAGGTGGCCTTACGGTAAATCCCAAGGGGGAGTTAGATAAGAGCTAGGGTCATGCTATAGATTGAATTAGGGCTAGAGTTACCAACAATTTTAGAGTCCGGTTAATGATTGATATTATAGTTAGGGTTGCAGGGGAGTAAGGAGGTCTAGGGTTAGGTTTAGAGTTAGGACTAAGATTACGGCCAGAGTGAGGGGTAGGTTTAAGGTTTGGATTGAAGTTGGAGTCAGGATTATAAGGGCTAGGGCTCAGCTTAGAATTGAAGTTAAGTTTGAATTTAGGGTTAGGGTTAGTACCCATTCTTGTGTCTAATCATCAAAATATTTACTAATCTTGTCCATCATTGCGCAACTTAATCAAAGAAACTTAGCGGAACTGGAACTTGATTTTTGTTTTACAGTTTCAGCTCTGTTTAGCAAAAATCATAATTGAAGTTCAGCCCGCAACCACCGGCACAAAAGCTCTTGATTATGTAACCTCTCTAGCTGCTGTTTAAGGCACAGGGGATTTTTCAATTTATTATCGATTTTCGTTTGAGTTACAAGCTATTCTCCCTGTAGACCAATGAAAAACATTCAATTTATTTAGTAGGAAATTGTCGCCTCAAATTTTACATTTAACGAGGCAGGATATTTCGGTTTTGATAACGTTTTAAAGTATAGAGATGTCTGAGACACACCCACACTCTATGTAATCCACTATTCTGAGATGCATAAATGCCACTCACAAAGTATGTCATAAAATTTTTAAGCAAATACCTGAGGTGTAGTTTGGTGACTCTGAGAAACGTTAAGAAGTAGGAAGGTGGCACAATAAATACAATTTTGGATTTTTGAAAAAATAAATTTTTCCCTCGTTTAAGCATACATTTTCAAAACTCACTTTTTTCTTTCAAGCCGATGTTGTTAAGATCGACCTAATGTCGTAGATGCAGTTGAAAAAAGCGTCATTTGAACGGAAATTTTTCTAATATAAAATCCACATTTGGTGGGCTAGGTAGCTACACTAAGATAAATAACGTCCATAACCGAAAGATGAGTCTAGCCGGTCTAACTGCTATTCATTCAGCAAATTCCTTCCGGACTGCACACCAACCTTCCGGGGCTTGGCCTGACAGCCACACCAGCAAATGCAGTCCGCGTTTTCGTCGACAGAACAGTCCCCTTCATTTGAGCCTGACTATTTTGAGAGATTTCTTCAGTCCGTGGAGCAGTAGGCTGACATAACTCACCATTTACGGTTGTAGCCTCACTAAACTGCTGCACAGAATGCGAATGCTATTGCAAGTCCTTTCTGCGTGATCTTTGCGGTTTTCACTACCGTCAGCGTACTGGACAACACCAGTGTAGACGCTCCCTCCCTCCGCCGATGTCACATAAAAATCACAGAAACGTGTTTCGTTAAAGCAGCTAAGAGGAGTTTCTCTCATCAATGCCCCCCTCCAAAGATGACGCACGTGTCTTGGCTTTTACCACATACTCCTGGGGGCAGGATGCTGGGCTAGTCAACATCTGTATACTACTGACTGTCTATTAGCAGCTTGCAAGTATTATGCGGCTGTTCCACCGAGGGTAACAGCCTCCAGCTCAAATATCGACTTCCAGACCTAACCTAAAAAGGTTTGTCCCAAAGCATTTACTCCAATTTCGCTGTGCCAACATATGACTGCTGGTCGAAAACAACTGCATCGTTAAGTTTTTGGTGAAATAAACATTTACGAACACCCGCCTTTGGTTCGAACTCTTCCCAACATCCACCAACTCCCGAGGCCACTTGAACGGAAGCCGCCCAATAGGCTGGTAAGGAAGCCCTAACGAAGGCTAACGCAGCATTCTCAAGGTGGTTAAAAAGGAAGTCAAACGCATATAATTGATCAAAGTAGGCAAAATTGAACTACACTGACCGGCTGACGTTTATCCGCAGCGGGGCCCGATAGGAGATAAAATGACCGTCCTAAGGATGTCACGCCCGCAGTCCATGCCCATCCTCGTCTGCAGACCAATCAGAAGTCGGAAAGGCCAATTTGTTTGTCTACTTGTCAAGTAGTCTAAGTATACTAATACCAGAATGGTGGAGAAGAGGCTATAGTAGAAAGTCTAATTACAAGGCAGGTTCTCCGAGCCAGAATTATGGCCCGTTGGCTATGCCGCTCTGCCCGTGAGTTGGTGCGCTGCAGGGAGCTCCGGTCTTTGAGGCTGTGAATTTGGGGCGGAGGGGGAATTGTGGTAGTAATGATGGTGGTGGTGGTGGTGTTAGTGGTGCTGGTGGTGGGGGGATGCGATTTAAAGAACAGTGGGCAGAGTCCATGGCTACGCCTTGGGCAAATGAAAGGGGTTTCACAAGCGCATGCACTGGGGCTCCGCCCATGTGTCCGTCAGGGCGAATAATGTGGAGATACTACGTCCTCGCAAAAGGCCTCATCCTGCCCTTTTTCTCCATTTCAATGCGAGCGCGCTTGCATAACCTCCCACCCCGAGTGTGCGGGCAGGCTTTAGTCCGAAAGAAAGCCAAATTATACGTTTTGAGGGTAAACATAATGCTGTCTCCGTCTGTCAACTCCTCTTGCCCCTCTCGGTATCTGCACTCCCGACTACCTGGCCTTAGATTTCGGATGGGCCAGGGCAAAAAACAGTCAATAATAGCTGCGTCAAATGCTGCGCTGGCTCCCAGTGGCGTGACTTTTGACCCTTGAATACACGTACTTATGTGTGTGTGTGTGTATTTAAAGATGCGTCCCCTAAAACGATATAATTCGAAGTCAAAAACTCCCTTGGAAAATCAACACATTGTACTCCGTAGGTTTTCGAGGTCACTTCACGAGATCGTCCTAGGACGTGCAGTAAATGAGTTAAGTTATTAAATTTCAGCATGCACGCAAAATCGATAACTGTCTAACATTTACGCAAATGTGAATTCCGATGGGGCCTCATCGCTTCCAGATATGCTTAGGAATTCTGTAGGTGATTGTTTCAGTTAATGTGTCGATTAATGCCTGATCCTATGGAGTGTCTGCCTTCGAAAGTATCTCGACTTTTCTTGGATGGACTGGTGCGGTGGATGAAAGTTTCGTCCTCAACACTGGTGTGCTCGGACTAAACCGGCTGCTCGGGGCGGCTGGCCATGTCGCTACCACAAATTACTATTCACGTGTGCGTATAGAATAGGACATTTCAGAATGACAGTAGTTCACCATGTCGCAGGTACCGTACAACCTGCTGACCCAAACTGTATGTTTTTGCATCAGTTCTTTCTGCTACTTTCTGGATTCTTCTAAGGATTTCCAGAACATTCTTGAGGTGATGAAAAGTTAGGCAAACTAAAACTTTCCTCCTCTTTCGACTCGTGTTTTCCCAGTCATTCGCGTAAAAAGTCTCATGGACACCCATTTGAGGAACTTAGTTGCAATAACCCTGAGTATGGCAAAACTCGTCTGCTCACACAAAAAACACCTAGAGGAGTAGAAAGACGCCAAGCACTATGAATGCCTTTGACGAAAAAGATAGATAGGCATTAAATTAGTAGGCATGTTCAAAAACTTATCGGTTTTGCACATTTGGTGTTAGCCTTACAAAGACTTGTGTAACCAACAGCGAACAGTTGTGTGATTAAAGTTTTTGCATCCCGAAAGAACTTATTTGACTTGGAAATAATATGTTTATACTGTCCTCAAATAATACTGAATGGGCTCAAAGCAAAATACTTGATTTGTAACGTTTCAGACCTTTTCGCATTTTTTGATAAATTTAAATCTTAAGGTTGTAAGTTTTGTTCTCATAGCTTCATAATGACTATATTTACACACCTAGCCATAGCAATTATTATCCATATTAGATTATGTCATGGTAGTTAGAAACAAAGTTCAGAAATCACGTGTATGCTTGACCTCAAGAAGCTCTTCGAGAAGGCACTAGTCCTTATTCCAACAATTTTCGACAATGTTTCTTCTGGCCATCGTCAAGTGTGAAGTAAATATGTAAAATAATTGCCTTTAAACCATACTTAAAATCAATACTTGTTAGGCATTTTTGACGCTGAGATTTTGTGTCCCAGAGCATTCGCGATATGTCATTATCCTAATTAGATTGGCCAATGTGTATTTCGTTTCTCCTTAAGCCTTTTACGTGCTGCATCCTACTTGGGGATCCCCACAGTGGAGGAGGACATGTATCTTCCAAACGGATGACATGTCTTTTTTTCTGACTCGAACTACTTGGATGTCCTTGAAACTCGGATTCTTGCATACCATCAGCAAACCTCATGGAAAATAAAAACTTATAAAAACATTACAACCCTGTCCACAGACAAACAGAGCTAAAGCGCGATTTGGAGGAAAATCACACTGTTACCGGTAAACGGCGAACTAACCTGCAAACCTCCTACTATGAACTCTACCGGAACCCAACGTTGGTCGAGTGAAAAACATGTCGAAGCGTCTCAGAGGACATAAACTATTAACAGGAGACATTTTCAAACGCCCCCCCCGAACAAATAAGGCCGGCTGCAGCAAAGACTTGCGCATTCTTCAAAATCAACAAAGCTGACACCACACTGCGACTGAGGCATCACTAATAAAAGCACACAATTTCAAGATTTATAAGTGGTTATTTTTCAAACTTCGCACATGTAGGGAACGTGTGAAATTTCACTCGAAATCTCCACAAAGTTGCTGAACTACTTACCATAAATCGCGATGGATGCTCCTACAACCGTTTTATTTGAACTTTTAGACCTAAACACCAGAATAAGACCAACAACAGGAGAAAGTCCCTCTAAGCCCTGTTCAACAGCGTTATTAAGTCAATAATATGCTTAAAACTCAGGAATGGACGCATGCTTGTGTTTCCGGTCCGTGACTCCATGAAGGCAAAAAGTCTGCATCAGTCTACCCCCAGACACAGTCGTCTCCCCCCTCTACTATTACAGAGATTACGTTCACCGCCAAAATGAAAATAGACGAAATACACCCATTTCTCGATATCCTCACGCAGCGAAGAAGTGACGGGATGCTTCACGCATTAGTTTTCTGCATAGAAGCCCATGCAGAAGTTATTCTGCATCACTAGAGCAACCACCCTATCTCTCACAAACGCAGTGCTGTCAGCGGCCTACTTAGTTGAGCAAAAACAATACTCTGACAACGAAACTTAGAAAATAAAACTCAGTTATTTGTTCAAATTCTTCGCAAACACTGGACATTTCGGAAATTTTGAATGCCGTTGCGTGAGAAAACAAAAGTCAAAATAGCAAGAGAAGGAACTAGGCCTTTTTCAAATCAGGCAGCCAAACCAAAAAAACTGGCGATCCCTTTCTTACCTTATGAATGCTTCTTAACTCATTAAAAGATACCAGTTACATTTGGTAAACAAACCGACAACTACACTACTCACCTATACTGTACATTCTAAGGATATGGTTGGCTAGTTAAATAATAATGAAGTCGCTTACAAGAGTCTGTGCGACATTCGCTATTCAGTGAACTATGGACAAACTGGAGACCTGGTTTCTACACGCCATAGGAACATCAGTCGTCAGTAAAGAGGGGAGACTACTTGTCCCACACACCTGCACGCTTTTAATTAGGGCCAAATTCGCACTATTGGTGTCTGTTCATCTGTCGAATGCCGAGAATTTCTAGAGCCCATATATTCCAATGGGTGGTGTAATAACCGACACATCGAATCAGACGCCGTGTCTAGAGTAAAAATGGAACCGACGACAGCCAGTTCGAACGGGATAACAGCCCACAGCAATTACTTATTGGGAACGATGAAAAAGCAGAATTGGTATTTCAGACATACTTAAGATCTAAACTTATTTGCTTACCTAATGCCCGTCTGATGACGGATCGGCGAGCCATGATAAGAAGATTACTCAATACAGTTTATTGCCATTTCCAAAGAATCTTATTTGCATGCAAATCATAATTTTTGAGACGTCTTTCTCTCAAGATCTATATATGTAAACATCCTTTTCATCATCCCGAAAAGGAGATGAAGAAGAAAAAGAGGCAATTCCATGGACCACACGGTATTGGTGCTAACGCTTCGGAAACTTCCTCGTTTCCATCATCAAATTGGTGGAGTGTTTGTTCCTGCTAGCCCAAAGTTATTCTGTTTCGTGCTATGGGCATGCCGGACGCACAAACTCTGCTCTGCCTTCTGGTGAGGGATTGGCCTTGGTTTCTCCGTGGCGCACCGCTGGTGCGCTCGTATGACCTCTCCCCTACCCGGCCGTCGTTGTTGCTGCTAGGTCTGTGTCCCCGTGGGCCAGCAACTCATAAACTAATGAGCTGATCAGCTGCCGTCGCATGTGAGAATCACGTTCGGCTGTTTGGGCGTATCGGTGGGTCGATGTCGTGTGACCTCCGGCCGACTCTTTCCCCCTGATGTGAAGGCGACAACTGTTGGGAAAGCCGCGATTTGTTCGCCAGTGCTGTCCGCCCTGACTGGAGCCTTTTGCGCAGTGCCTGCTACGCCGGAGGAAGATCAGTGGCTCTGTTTATTGTGCTAACTGCGGACCAACTTTTGAGCATCAGTCTGGCCATCTTGTCGCTGGTTCGGCCGTTAACACTTGCTTCCCCAAGGGCGAAACTGTGCATCACCCGTTGTATGTGGTCATATGCCAGTGACAGCCTATCCTCGCTGTTGACTGCAATCTGTTGCTCGTGCAATCTTGTGCAGAGGCGTCTGCCCGTTTCACCAACATACCTCGCACTGCAACTCTGACAAGGTATGCTGTGAACCGCTGCTGATTGTTGCGTTGACGTTAGCTCCGGATGTGGAGTGGAGTACCAAGATGCGGGCTCGACCTGCCATCCACCTGCGCCCCCCCCCCCGCCTTCTATCTTCTTGACTCTGTCCTTGCACCAGGTCCAGGTGGAAGGGGAGTAGAGAGTGCGGTTGATGCTGTGCAAGTCTGGCATCAGTATAGATCAATTCACGCACAGTTCACCGTGCCTGCTTCACCTTGCCGTGGAGCACACGGTGGACTAGTCGGGCACGACGGTCGAACTGCCGGATCTGCTGCCTTGTGGTGCATTCTGGCTTATGGGCCACTCCAATCCCAAAACGGCTCAGAGTTCTTGCTGTCACCTACGAAACATTCCTTACGTAGGGAATCGCGAGCCAGATCTTCGGCTTCTCACCGTTAGGTCACTTACGGGTACGCTCTCTTCGGCACTCACGTGTGAAGGATAGTGGATAGCCATCGGGTGTAAAAAAGAAATGTAGGTATTTCGTTCCCTCCTTTCTCTTGTCGTCTTCATTACAATGTGTTGGGGCTCGTTGAGAAAGAGTTTTGACAACTGCGTTTGTGACCAATAGGGTGGTCGCTTCTGATTTAGAGGATGCGTCGAGTATTCTTTGCCTTACGGTACAGCGTAGTTCTGATTCTCCATCAGCCATCCTTGCGACATTTACGTTAAGCAAGGGCAAATGGTTGTACTTTTCCTCTTCCATTGAAGATTGGATGTTGGGAAATATTGAGTTTAACAAGGCCGTGAAGTCCTGAACGCCGTAGTTCTTGATTACGTCAAACGTTTCATCGAAGTATCTGGCCCACAATTTTGGGGAGTGCGAATGGAAGACCAGTCGCTTGAGCCTCCGCAGGACTGCCTCGCCAATCAGCCCAGACAGGAGGAACCTATCAGTGTTCCCTTCTTTTGCTCGTACTTTCAGTTGTTGAAAAGGAAGAAAGTTCTGAGGCACAATTCTAGGAGTTCGATGACGTGCGTTCGTTTACGTTGTTGATAGACTTCGTCAATTGTTTCCTAAAGAAGCTCGTCAATAGTGCTGATGGCAAGGCCGGTTGGAACGGAGGTGAATAAGGAGACCATGTCAGACGATACCATCATCTCGTTTGACTATATTTCTAGATGTCTGATACTCCTTCAGAACTGCTAAGTTGCCTTCACCGTCCATTCTGAATCCTCGGTCAGAAAACGGAACCGTTGGTAAAACCATTTCGACAGTCCAAATGTCGGGGTGCCACATAAAGGGACTATGGGACGAAGGGGCACTCCTGGCTTATGCACTTTTGACATTTGGACTCATAAGTTGAGTCCCACATCATCATCATCATCATCCTGGTGCCCTGCGAATGTCTATGTTGCTAATGCGGGGATAAGTGAAGGTTGTAGGAAAAGATGAAGCGGGGAATATTCGCGAGCAGTTAGTGAACACTCAGTCGTCGATGACACAAACATTAATGCCACAGACACTGTCCCTCCTCCGCACTAATGTGAGCAATCATCACAATCCACATAATAGTGATAACATTGACCCTTTTCGTTATCATTCTTATTCCACCGTGCAGTGGTTAGAACATTTATCATCAGTTGTTGGGCTACGACGGTCAAACTGTCGTATTACGCGACTATACCGAAGCAGCTGGTGAATTTCCGTCAAAATATGCATATCACCTTTCGGAGCGAGTGTAAGAAGCTTTATTCGCACGGGTTACTCCAAGATCGCAGATGAATTTCCAAAAAAATAAACATTGGCAGTGGGCGGGATGTAAGAAGCATACTGCCAAAGCAAACTGGACGAAAGTTTTTGGCATAAACAGGGTTGGATTTAAAGATGATTCCTTATATGTACCTGGGGCACAGAACCAGAATAAACGCAGAATTTTACGGGAAATTTGCGGGTGAGAGCAAAAATATGTACGGCGATTACCTGTGCTTGTAGATCATGCCTTTTCCTCCAATGGGACTGCTCTGTCATGCCAGGCATCTGTCGAACTCTGTCATGGATCTCGGGTTCGTCTTAATGGGATGCCAGCCCACCCTACGGGTTTTCAGTCGTTATCTCCTCTCTAAGCTGTTTTGCCTCAGTGGGTAGAGGGATCGGAGTCAGAAAAAGTGGGTTCATGAGGCACCTCGACATCGGCTACCCTCGTCAGGTTGGGCCTCCCAGGTTGAAGGGGGGAAGCGGCACTTAGACAAAAGCCATCGAGCATATTCGACTCCAGCGCCCATGCCCGCGTCCTAAGGTGAACGCAACCGTCATATGACTGTGAAGGCCACGAATTCGCGTGCACGCGGATAGTAGCGGGGACCAGCAATAAGACAGGGCGAGAACTGTTGGGGGCCTGGGCGTCTGACACCAAATCTGTCAACAGACACGTTGACATACCCCCTGCTATCACGCGCTCTGTTCCGGGGGTCAAGAGGCGAGACCCAATTTCCAGCCAAGGGTGCACGCAGTTACGCCGCCGTAAGACGGCGTGGGGCTCAGCTTATTGCGAATACCACCCTCTGCACTCATATTCCCCCTTCATGGTTTGACCACAAAAACTGCTCATTTGATGGCTCATTATCAGTCTCTGACGGTGGCATCCTGTACGAGACCGAAAGCTCAGACGAATACACCTCCTATTCCAGAGATCGCTTGTTCCTCCTCCTTACAAAAAAACCTAGGATTCGCATATTCGCTCCCATCTGTGAATGTGAAGTTGTTTGTGCTCGTGATTTGGCGTTTTGATCATCATTTAAGATGAAAACCGGACATGCAAGACTACCACATGTAATCAGTGTACTTTCTTACTCAAATGTGATTGCGCCTTTCGCTTAGGTTCCCATTCAGTTCAGCAAACTTTCAGTTTAAACATTTGTAAGTGGAATCTGCCAGACCCACGAATTTAAAATTCCGCCTTTATTATGAATGCTTTTTCACAGGTCTGGGCTAACCTTCTTAGAAGTCTCCGTCTAACTAACACTCGTATTTTCAATAATTGCATAGAAGGGCATGGTTTTAGATGAAGAAAACATGGAAGTTGATATTCCATTATCGCTTAATAACGTCAGCCTGTAAAAATGGGAAAATCTGGTTGAACTAATTTTATGCCCTGTTCGTCTGAGATTTAATGTTTGCATAGAGACATCATCATCACCCTCTCTAACGCTGCGAACTACGATGTCCACCGTGCGCCTCACAACGAGATGGGCGCAGGACTTATACAGCATCAGCCGCACCCCCCTCTCCCCTACCCACTTGGGGGCTCGAGCGCAAACGCTGAAGAAACCAAACGGCTCGTCTATGCGTGCCACACACAGCCTGGTTCACACGCGATGGACCGCGTTTTTACGGAAGTGAGAAGTGATCGGCTTGGGCCCCATTGGAGTGGGAGTGCCATGGAGGCTGTACAAAGAAGGGATCACTGCGGCCTGACCTTATGCAGGAATCAAACTGGCATGGCATCACGGGGTGTTTGATTACTTAGATCACACGCTGGGATTGCCAGCTTAACTGGGGATTTCTAGGTTAACGAAACGAGCTCAAGGCAGGAAAAGTCCGATTTGGCCTATAGATAACAAAAAAACTGTGCCGACAAGTCAGTTTAGAACACTTATTGGCTTTTCCCGTCCAGCTCTATATTGTGCGTCTACATGAAGGACACCATTTGTTAGGTGGGGCCCGGCAGACAGCGAGTTTTCAGGAACTGCGAAATAAAGCACCTCTTATTCGAGGATGACTACGAGCTCAGACCTCTTCGGCTCTGGTTTCCCAAACTTCGAGAGGACAAGCAGCCTGGTGAAGACTGTGGTTATATGTCAACCAGCACTATCTTACAATTACAACGAGCACAGGGATCAGTCTTGCTGTGACTCCCCTATCATCTGTAAAGCAAATTCGCGTATCGGGAAAAGTACAATTTCAGGAACCTTCAAGCTCATCGATGAAGTCGCCCACTGAATCTCCAAAGGCAGCCGGAACTTCGACAGCCTGCAAGGCTAGGTCTAGTATGCTCGTGACATCGCAAGTGCGAGTTTTGTCACAAAGAAGATGAAGGCGCAATCAGTGGAGCAGTAGGTTTACTGGCCTCAGCTTTCTAGCTCCTACAGGAGCCTATCATCGCAGACTGTGGGAGTGCAACAAAAAGCGAACATTTTTGTAGTCGAACAATGATAGAGGGGATAGCAGGGGAAGCGGGGCATGGGTAGTGTTCGTGGCCGGGTTAGGTTCGCGCTGCCGAAAATACTGGAGTTTCACGGCGTGATGGTGGCGTGCATCCTTGACCGCGAAGTAGGTCGCGTCACCCGGTTGCGTGGGCGGAGCGCGTGATGACAAGAGTGTCAGTCGGTGTGTCTGTTGATGGAATTGACGTCAGACAACCGCGCCTCCAACAGTTCCCGTCCCGTCTTGTTGCCGGCCCGCGCCAGTACCCGCGTGTTCACGAACCGAAACTCATTGCCTTCCGCCAGCGTGCGAAAAGCAGCATGAAACAGTGTTTGCGCAAATAAAACGGGCCACGCGCTAGGTGCGCCGGACTGACACGCGGGCTGCATCGCAGTTGGGCGGTCGTTATTGGGAATACGCATCCATAAGAAATGCCAACATCCGGGGTGCGGTGGCAGGCACAGCTGCAGGCTAACGGAACGCCAATCGCAGCAAACCGGAGGACAGAGCACGTGAGGCCCGTTATCTCCGCGACCAGTTTGTGCAAAATGGCTATCCGAGGGCATTCATAAGTCGCTGCCTACGCGGTCGCAACCAGAGAACTTGAACATCAACGCCACCGACGATATGACATTCTCTGCCATACATCAAGGGTGGTTCAGAAGCGACCGAGCGCATCGCTGCCGAGCTAGGTGTTGGAATTGCACACCGCCCCAAAGCCACCATGCGCGGCAGGGTCATGGAAATCAAAGACCAGTTAAAACCTGAAGAGCAATCTGGAGTAGTGTATCGCATTCCGTGTCAAAATTGTCCTTGTAACTACACAGGACAGACTGGACGCATACTCGGATCGCGCATACACGAACATAAACTGGCTGTGCGGCGAGGCGACGCATTATCACAAGTGGCCGTCCACACCTACGAAATGGGTCACGAGTTTGACTTCACAGCCACCAAAACAGTCGCCCACGCCGGAAACAAAACAGGCCGAGAATTGATTGAAGCCTGGGCCTCGGATGAGAACTCGGTCAATCGATTTATCGATCTAGCGCCGGCGTACAGAGCCCTTCGTAGTCACCTCCTGTACGAGTCTGAAAGCTCAGGATAATAAACGAAGTGTCCCGGTGCTCGACACTTCTTCTTTACTTATGCATACACCTGGAACTCGAAATTTCGCCTTCATTCGTTCGACAACTGTCTGGGAAACTTTCTTCACACGTAAACGCCAATCACTGTCTGGCAGACGTTTGGAGCTTAAGCGTTTTACTATGTTTGTGTGTCCCTACCTACAGCGTACTGGTTCATTTTCTGTCACAGTTCTGCGTAGACCTTGATTCGGTGAGGCTCAGTCCGCGGAGGTAGCAGTGTTTAGGGACTTTCATCACTTCCTAAAACCCTAATTCTTCTTGCCATGTAACATCTTGACAAATTGTATTTGACTTTCCCATTTGGAGCAACTTGTTTTTTCGAATTCCCCCATCTATAGAGTTGCGAATTGCAGAATTGCACAACCTGCTGATTTTTCAACTTAACCGACGTCGATGTGGAAGTTTCACTCACAAATGGAAATCCACGGCGACTGTTAAAGCTCCCTTGCCTACCTCCCAGGGGTTGTTATAACACACGCCCCCGCACTACCTCCAAGCGTACTTCAGTGACTTCACAAGAACCCATAATTACTGCCTCACATGCCTGGGCCACGCCCTCGAGAGAAACGGACGTCATGTTGGCCACCGCACACACCAGTTGGTTGAGAGTTTCGAAAAGTCGACTTTTGCCTGCGACCTGGACGACCGAGCGTGAGACTGTGCTCGTGGAATCCATCCTCACAGTAGATCATGGCATCACTCAAAATCACCAAGCTGACGCGCTTAAATCCGTCGCGAAGTGCTGGAAGCCGTGACTTGGAAGGCCGCCGACTGCCGGCAGGGCTGATTCCACAACGAACGTCGTCATATTATGGCTCTTCCTTAATGTGGTCTTTGTGTCACTCTCAGTCTTGCGAATGCATTGAGAAGATTATACTCACGACGAGCCGCTCGTGCATCGATAATCCACAGATGCAGTTATAGGCACCAATCCAAATGAGAAGGACAGAAAGGCAAACTGTAGGCGCGTAAAGCTAATGTTCCAAACGTCAACGTGATCGCCAAGCACGCCGCGAAAGCGCTTCTATTATCATCGTTTTTTCAGTTGAGTCAATACAACCGACGAGGCCTTTAAAGGCCGGGTGTTCTGACACTTCGGCGCAAATGAAGCACGCTGCACGTAAAAGTAGCAGACAATATTGGCGTAGCACGCGCAGATGGGCCGCTTAGGTGCTCTCATGCACCTCCGGTCGTCTTCATTTGCACTTGATGCCGGACGGCAGCGGGTGAAGTAAAACAAATGAGGTAGATTCACCCAAATCTGATTCAACCGTAAAAATGCACCTGCATGTCAGGTTTACGTTCACCTAGAGAGGTAGGCGGGGTGCAGATGTCGAAGATGGCCTACAGCTCGTCTAAGCGTCACACAATTGCTGCCGCTACTGGCATCCCACTAGGCCGAACTCAAGACCCACAACAGAGTTCAAGAGATGCCTGCCACGACGAAGCACTCCCATCTAGGGATACAGGAATTACCCTCCGCATTGGAGGAAAGGGGCTAGAATGCGCGATCTACAAATACCTGTAGTCATGTTACTGCAAACTGACCGCAGCTCACAGCATGAAACACACACGAGAAAAACGCTACGCAAAACAGCAACAAGCTCTGTCCATATCACCTTCCTACCTCACAGTAAGCCCCAATAACACTCCTCCATTTGGCAGTTCGATATTGTCACTACCCTGTAGACAGCCCAGTGACCAACTCGCCAGAAGGAAAGACAGCTTTGGTCACTTTCGAGCTGGCTTCCTACAGGGTAGATGGTTGGGATCTCACTGAGGTCCCTTCTACGGGCAAGGAAGAGCGGACAAGCGGGCTGTCGGATGCGCCTTGTTTTGGAACGGACGTCCGAACACAAAGCGACGAACCCCCCCCCCCCCGAATCATCTTCGCCATGACGAAAGATGTCTTCAGACGGCTGCCTTGCGATTAAAAAAAATCGTCTCATAACCATGAGGCTCTCACTTTACGATGAGACATTCCCTGCCAGTGTTAGCGTCCACGCTATTCCAATGACCGGCTTCGTTCACATGAAGGAAAGACTACTAGTGTCTGCACATTCTCCACACAACTGTCCCAATCTTCTCATTTGCACAAAGCACGCTACCGCATGAGGGCTCCACCAGCATCTTTCCCGCCTTCATAACCAAACGATGACATCGCGGATATACCCCGTCCGCGTCAGTGTCATCCGTCTGACTACTTTCCTCAAAATGTTATGTGCCAACTACTGGAGTGTTGCAAATTTTCAGGTTATCTCGACGTAGGAAAGCACTTTAGCGCAAAAAGATCGATTGAAGTTCGACTAGATTTGAGAAATCGCATAAGTGGGAAAATGGATTGAATAAAAGTCCCGGAAGGGGTCACCGGATGTTGAAGCCGAATGAAAGCAACGGCAGAATGCTATCCAAGATAAGGCACCAACACAAACGGCACTGGTTCGACTGCGACAATGAAGAAATCCGGCACCTGTTCACCTAGAAAAACAGGTTGCACAGAACCCATGTTCACAGTAGGACTAAAGTGGCAGGTAGAGAAGGATTGACTGACTCGTATTGCAGAAAAAAGGCAAAGATATCCAGGTAGTAGTGTAATGAAGGACTTTCTTTGCCTCTAAGTGCGGTCTTCGAACTCCAATCGATTGAAACTGTCAGTGCCTCAGCTCAGATGGAACAATTCTACTGATGAAGAAATCGCAGATTCTGGAGCGCCGAACTGAGGAGTTCAGAGGTGTCCTCAGCCGGGCATCCACCATATCCGATGAGCCCATCAACAGGTACCCTGAAATGGAACCCAATGCAGTGGACGCATTGAGAGGCTGTGAAACCTGAGCAACCGTCATGGATGACAAACGCTCAATCTCCACCATACGATCGGCCATTTCCGTTAGTGGTGAAGTGTCTAAATCATCTGCGCTGGAGGCCAAGGATTGTTTGCACCGATGTCGGTGAACTTTCTAAGAACAGCACTTTAAAGGACTTATCGTCAATGACCATGTCCCAACAAGAGAACGCATACGACGCAGGAGTTCCGACGGCTTGCAATCACCTAAAGCTTCTTCTTTTACGAATGCGTGATAATGCTGACAATCTGAGACCGAGGTCAGACGAAGCAGTTCAGCCTTTGACTTCTTATTGGAAGCATTATTCGGGGGATCACGCAAAAAATTCTGCGCTTGGGAAAGAATGGTAGGAGGAAGAGCCTCGATAAACTTATACTACTTGTCGGTTTCTTGTGTTACCTTTACAGAGTGAAACGTTGATTCATTACGGGAAAAATGAAGTTCTGGCGCATGTTGACGGCAATCTGGGAGGGACAGAACACTTCCGCTGAGAGAAGTGTCGGCATCGTTAGAATCCATAGAGGGAATGGTGGTAGACAGGATCAAGAAGAGCGGACTATATACAAGCAGCAAATCCGAGCCAGCGGGTTAAGGGTGTGAGCATGAACGTTGAAAGTGTCACCACTGTTGGTGAACGCGGAGGACACGACTGCCAGTCCCGGACAATGGATACCAGGACTAGACGAGAGTTATGAAAGAATTGCCGGCAAGGATAGATTGTGTAACCCCACTGGGTTTACCATGCGCAGGTAACTACTATATTTGGTTTAGAAGACCTTAATTTGGTTTATTAATTCATAGCTACAGGAAGCCCCCCTTTGTGTGTTATCTAACACTTTGATACAATCACATGCACCGAATTGTTTCAGTATGATTTTCTAATGATAAATCCCATTGTCTTACCTGGATTTCCCAATTATCCCAATGAACTCGCATTGCCTTTCGTTGTCAGTTCCGTACACCATGACTTAATTATTTCTTCCGGAGGGGTTGTAAAACCTTTTGTGCCCTGTCTGTACTCACCATATTATGCGTGCTGCAACGATCGCCGGCTGCGTTAGAACACAAACGGTTAGAACAAAAATGGTTAAAGTACAAACGCTCTACTTCCTCAATATCTCTGAGCGGTTTCTGTGGTCGAATGCGAACGACTGACTTATATATTTCTTTAAAAATACTTGTGCGTAGTCCCTCTCCTAAACAATAATAAGACAGCTAAATAAAGTTGAGAGTTGGGGTTACACAACCTACCCTTGACGAATTACTAATTAAATGTCAAACGCCCTGATAGTTCAACGCATGCCACGCGCGTCGCGTTGAGGCGAGTTCCTTCCATTCAGATAAACAAGCAGTAAGTTCAAGAATGGTGAACAGGTAGGTAAATGCAAGATATTTCGGCGCCTTGACACACGCCTTCCGATAACGCCTGCCAGAATCCGACATGGTCCCCGTATCGGTCCAGCGCATCTATCGCGTGACCCGTTTTGGAGGCGCATCCGCGTCGTGATGGCGTGTACCGCGTCACTTGGTTGCGCGTGGGCGTAGGATGTGATAACAGAGGGGAGGGGGGGGGGTAGATTGACGTGTCTGTTTATGTCAGGCGCCCACGCCTCCATCAGTTCCCACCCCGTCTTGTTGCCGGCTCGTGCTAGTATACGCGTCCTTGCGAAGTCGGACTTACGGTCTTCCGCCAGCGTGTGAATATCAGCTTCAGAGAATGGCTCGCCTCCCTGAATAGCTTGAGTATTCGAGAGCTGAGTCGTCGTCCTGTCTGACCTGTGCAATGGTGGCGCAGTTATGGCATGTGATTTGATAAATTACGCCCGATTCCTTGCCTACGTCCGGCTGGACCTTCATCTATACGATTCTGACATGCTTGAAGCCTGCCGGATAATTAATACTTTACAAAGCATGGCTAGCGCAGACCCTTATTTTCTGATACTTGTCCCGGAAACCGCGGATGTGGAATTTCACATGGGTCGTTTTACTCTTTTTTATTTAGTTGATAGAGTCCTAGCTCAAAGTGCAAGTGGTGGCTTTAAAATGGGACTAGAATAATGATGTTCCCGGAAAGTCAAGGCGAAAAATGTCTCCTGTGATTATTGCAACTTTGGCCGCACATTACGCATTTCCCCTGGAACACGATAATTGCGCCTTTGTGGTTTTTCGGCGCTCATTCTTAGCGCTACATCAATGGAATCAGTGAGCTCGACTTACCCTCGAATCGAAGGCCACCGTAATTGTCGATTTGAGGGGATTGAGCGTGTGGCGGTCAAGGATGTGAGATCAACTTAAACCACGCACAATAATTTCGTTTCGTCTAATGTCAGAAGTCAGGGAGCTGTGAGGAACAGTTTATTCTGTACACGGGGCAGGTTGCCGTAAGTTGGCCCTGCTTGCAACAGAGTTAAGCGTCCGTTCACAGAGTGCATCAGTCGCGGTGTGTAGTTTACGCGGGAGTGAACGTCTGTGTCAGTAGGTGTGGGTGACTGGCTGAGTGCTGGTCATGAGATTGGACGGATTAGGGGGACGCATAATCACAGGGGTTCACAGGTATCAAGCCAGGTCGTTCGACGCGCGTGAGGTGATAATAGTTTGTGAGAGCAGGCGGGAGCCACCGCAACTGGACTGGAGGTGTCCCAGTTCTAGCCGGGGGGGGGAGGGGGGTGGCTGTGGGTCAACAGCTGTCGCGGCCGTCGTTCGACAAAACGAGAAAAGGGGGACTGGAGCGGCTGCTACAGCTCCCCCCAGACACCAAAAGAAGTGAAGGCGTCAACATGCCGGACAGCCACAAACCTGTTGGGCCAGTGGACGTGGCGACCAGGTCGTGTGCGCCGAACCGGAGGCGGGCTGTCGCCAGTAGGTGGAGGCATCACTGTTTGCGGCGGGGTACAGTGTACAGGCGCAATTAATACTTTACAAAGTATGGCAATTATGGGTCCAAGACGGTAGGATAGCGCCCTTTTAGTTTTTCGGGGCTCATTCTTGTCGCTACAGCACTTGAATCAGTGAGGTCGACTTACCCTCGAATCGAAGGCCACCGTAATTGCCGATTTGGCTAGTAATTGAGGCCATGTCTAGAGTCTTTCTACCGAATACCTACTGCAGTACTCTGACTGCCTCCTGCAGGGAGATCAGAGGATCCGATTTGACATTAGTCCCACTTGAGGGGATTGAGCGTTTGGCAGTCCCTCGGAACTTTTCAGATGGACGGTTGAGAACGTCCCCAAATGATCTGCATGGTACCGCAAATACTGCAATTTCTGCGTCAACAGGATTCATTCATTTAAACTGAAGTACAGTGCCTTCCCTGCATGTTGTTCGGTCAGAGACTGCCTTTATGGCTTTGGGGACGTTCATCGGTTCAACCTGAACAACGTACCATTGGGCCTCCCCTAACTCGCTACCCCTCTCTACCATCCCTCCCCCCTCCCCTAAGTTTGGAGGTAACACTGGAAAAGTGTGGTTTAATTTATGACTGTTGACATGTCCAGCTGATTTCATCTTCTTACAAGCACACAGCCCAGAACTTACCACCCGGCTTGATTGACGGTGCATCCATGCAGTCGCCCAACTACTGAGAAGTTGAAAGACTAAACTCGGCGAAGGAGAGGTTGTTTTCTTCGCTAGAGTTCAACACCTGGCATTCTTCATTGCTGCAATGGAATATTCTGTGACTTCAAGATCCTTTTTTCAGGTGGCGAGGTCTACACCTTCGTGAGCGAAAATACTGACTGTTCTCAGTACCTTCTTCTGGGCCGGAGACGTTTACCAATACTCCTCAGGAAATGCACAACATAGCTCGCATCCATTTCAAAATGTTATGAACCCCATATGGTATCTTCTTAAAAGCGTAGGGGAACATATGACTTTTCTTACGCGGGAAGCATGCGCTTTGTAGACTGAAATCGTTAACCTCTAAAGCGACGCTGATCAAGCTCAAGCTTATTCGGGAATTGGGAAACTATTTTTAAAACATAAAGATAACCTTTATCCGAGTATGAAATGTGAAGATAATATCATTTCCTACCAAACGACAAAAAGAAAACATATTTTTTTGTGCAGAAGATGGTACTGAGAACTGCCAGTACGTCCACTCTCTACGCAGACAAGAAGAGACTTGCAAATCACTGTTAAAAGCATCCTGCCAAATAGTCTGCACTCGCCATTGTAAAGACGTAGACATTCATTATAGTGATCAAATTCTCAAAATGTGCAGACCTATTAATAGTTTGTCAGGACACTCATCCCCTAGGCAATAGATAATCTCAAAAAGAGTAGATAGTTTTGATTGAGAAACTTAATTCTTAGGATTAGGGGTTAGGGATTAAGGTTAGGGGTTTGGCTTAGGGATTAGAGGTTGGGCGTTAGGAGTCGTGCTGGGGCTTGTCTACTGCAGGTACGGCTACAAAATGAGCTCCGACCGCAGTCTGTACTCGCTTTGAACACCTGATCTCGACTTCCTTCAGGAAAACCGTGGCAGTGCTTGGCAAGGCTGCCGGCCCACGCCGCCATCTGTCAGCCTAACAGGTCTATCAGTCACTGCTCCAACGGCTATGACACAGCCATCACGTGGTCGAGGTTTGTAAGTGGGGCAGTGTAGGCGCTAACGCTAGCAACGAATGTCTTATTGAGAGAGCCCCATGGTTATAAGGTGATTGTTGATTCGCAAGACAGCCGTCTGAAGACGCCCTTCGTCATGGCGAAGATGACCCCGGAGATTCGCCACTTTGTCTTTGGACGTCCATTCCAAAACAAGACTCATCCGGCAGTCCACTTGTCCTCTTTTCCTTGCTTGTAGAAGGGGCCTCAGTGAGAGCCCAACCTTGTAGGAAGCCAGTTCGAAGATGTTTAAAGCTGTATTTCCTTCTGGCGAGTTGGTCACTGGGCTGTCTACAAAGTAGTGACTACACCGAACTGCCAAATGGAGGAGTGTTATTGGGGCTTACTGTGAGGTAGGAAGGTAATATGAACAGAGTTTGTTGCTGTTTTGCCTAGTGTTTTTCTCGTGTGTGTTTCATGCTGTGAGCTGCGGTCAGTTTGCAGTGACATGATTACAGATATTTGTAGATCGCGCATTCTAGCCCTTTTCCTCCAATGCGGAGGGTAATTCCTGTATCCCTAGATGGGAGTGCTCCGTCGTGGCAGGCATCTGTGAACTCTGTTGTGGGTCTTGGTTTCGGCTTAGCGGGATGCCAGTAGCGGCAGCAATTGTGTGACGTTTAGACGAGCTGTAGGCCATTTTCGACATCTACGCCCACGCATACCTTTTTAGGAGAACGCAGACCTGACACACAGGGGACTTTTTTTAGTTGAATCGGATTTGCGTGAAGCTACCTCATTTGTTTTACTTCACCCGCTACCGTTCGGCATCAAGTGCAAATGAAAACGACCAGAGGTGGATGAGGGCGCCTAAGCGGCACATCTGCGCGTGTCACGCCCAAACTCTTTGCTGTTCTTACATGCAGCGGACGGCATTTGTACCCAGGTGTCAGACCACCCGGCCTTTAATGACCTGATTACTTTTATTAAACTGTACTAGTTGTATTGACGCAACCGAGTCGACGCTGATAATTGAAATGCTTTCCAGGTGTACTTGGCGATCACGTTGACGTTTGAAACATTAGCTTTACGCGCCTACAGTTTGCCTTTCTGTCCTTCTCATTTGGATTGGTGCCTATAACTGCATCTGTGGATTAGCGATGCACGAGCGGCTAGTCGTGAGTATAATATTCTCAATGCATTCGCAAGACTGAGAGTGACACAAAGACCACATTAAGGAAGAGCCATAATATGACGACGTTCGTTGTGGAATCAGCCCTGCCGGCAGTCGGCGACCTTCCGGGTCACGACTTCGAGCACGTCGCGACGGATGTAAGCGCGTCAGCTTTCTGATATTGAGAGAGGCCATGATCTACCGTGACGATGGATTCCACGAGCACAGTGTCTCCCTCGGACATCCATCGCGCAGGCACTAGTCGACTGTTCGAACCTCTCAACCAACTGGTGTGTGCAGTGGCCAACATGACGTCAGTTTCTCTCGAGGGCGTGGCCCAGTCATGTGAGACAGTAATTATAGGTTCTTGCGAAATCATTGAAGTCCGTTTGGAGGCAGTGCGGGGGCGTGGCATATGACAAGCCCTGGGAGGTAGCAAGGGGGTCTTTATTAGTGCCCGTCGCCGTTTATCTGTGAGTGAAACTGCTACTGCGACGTCACTGAAGTTGAAAAATAAGCAGGTCGTGCAATTCTGCAATTCGCAGCTATATAGACGGGGGAATTTGAAAAAAGCAAGTTGCCTCAAATGGGAAAGTCAAATATAATTTTTGATTATGTGAGATATCAAGAAGAATTAAGGTTTTAGGAATGAATGTTCCTAAACACTGCTACCTCTGCAGACTGAACCTCAATGATCGAACGAGTCAGTGTTTGAACAAAATTAGGACAAAAAATGTACCAGTACGCTGTATGTAAAGGTGCATATACGTAGTAAAGTGTTTCACCACCCCACATTTGCCAGGCATTGATTGGCGTTACGAGTCAATAAAGTTTCCCAGACAGTCGTCTAACATCGGCAGGCTATCAGAAGTCACTTATTGGATGGGCATTCTTAGAATAATGAACACTTTGACAATTAGAACCTACGAACCAGTACTAGGATGGAAAAAATGTTTGTAGTGTTTTTTGGGTTTCACAGTTACATGTCTCAATGTGGGAAGTCGAACCAACAACTAACCTGCTAGACACTTGTACGCTGAATGTTTTTCAACGACAACGACACTTTTGTTAAAACAGATTAGCTATTTCAAACAAAAATGATTACCTCGAGTCTTCGCTTTCTCACCAGTCTGCGGAGACCGTTTTAACTTTGAAAAATCAGTCTCTGCCGACAGACACGGAATATTTATTAATCCGCATAGCCGGAGCGCCGGATTAAGCCAACCCAGGTTAAGAGCTTTTCAGAAGTCAAACATTTTAGTAATTTTGTACAAAACATCTGCCCTCATAAATCACTTCTTTTCCATGTTCCGTGCTGTAAAATGTTATAGCTGGTTTATATTTTGAAAAATATGATTTACGGACATTTACCATTTCCATCAGCGCTTTTCGGCTGCACCTATCTCTACCTTAGGCCCCAACTTTTTGATATGATCGAAAAGAGTTTGAAAACGCAGCTCAAGGATAGATTCTCTGGGATTCTAGTTAAAAAAGGGGAGAAAATGCATAAAAATACTAGTAACTTGCTCCGATAAAATATTCTGCAGTGAAAAAGGAAAATTCGGGACTAGCATGATTGTTATCCAAGCCGTTAAGAAATAATTCGAGCACTTATGAACCTGTCTTAAGAAAAAATGACTTAGGAATGGAGAACCTTAGTAGGAGCTTAAAATCATGTATTTATCATCGCCTTCCCGTTTATTGTATTGACACCTTTTGAAACAAGGAGTCTGTTGGTGGCAGGATACTAGGTGAAAGCGGTTTTACCAATATAATTGGCTTGATCACGGCAGCAGTCTATCCGGTAAATGACTCCCGATTTCTGATTGATGGGAATCGGGTCCTTAGGTTGCATGAGTTGCCAGCGGATTGTTACTTCAGATCGGTGGGCGACGCCAATCCCAAATTCGTTCATCAGTCTAGCGAATTCTTCTGACACACTAGCTATGTAGGACACTGCTCGCCAGCACTTCGGTCTCGGCTGCCTCTTCGGTTTTCTTTCCGGGGTTACTCGCCTACACTTTTCGACAAAATCCCCAGGGTAGACGTCCACTGCGAAGAGTTCTCATAGCAACTGGACCTCGGCCATCTTGTCAGCTGGCTCGGTGCAGTGGGTTTTATACACGCCAGTAATGTTCTCATACAGCTGCTTTTATTCGAAAGGGGTGGTTGCTGGGAAGACTTGGAATACGAGAGAGATTCTTCGTCTTCCTGTAAACCATTGTTTTTACTTTCCCATCGTCTTTTCACTGATCGGATACTTCGAGAAACGGCAAACGGCAATCTTATTCCTCCTCCATCGTGGACAGGGTGTCTGGGAAGATTGAGTTTAGGTGTTGCGTGAATTTCGCAATCCTATCCCGATTGAGAATAACAAGGCCCGTATCTGTCACTGTCTCTGATGATAGGTTCGAGCGAGAATCCGAAATGTCAAGCGAATAAAGCTCTAATTAAATAGGGTTGTAAAACTGGTTAACCTGCAACATCATTCTATTATATTTCAGTTACCCTAGAATGCCGGCTTTCGAATGAACTTCCTCCCGGCTGCATGCAAAAACTATACTCTGTAAAAAATGGCTGCTTAACTAGCATGAATCTTCTCATTCATTTTCGATGCCCTAAATGTCCAATTATATTTCATGGAGAACATTCATAAAAATATTAATTCATTTGCTCATTTGGTAGATAATTACGTCTTCTTCCATGTTTATACTCAAAGAAAGGGTAACATTCGGTTTTCTAAAACCTTCCCAATTCCCGAATAATTTTGAACGCGCTCTACCGTTACACTTGGATTCAGGGTTTTCAAATTACAAGTCGTATATTTTCCGAGTACGGAAAACCACACATTTCTCTACGGTAATAAAGGGGAACCATATAGGGATCATAAAATTTAACAGTGGATTTGATTTACATTGCCATCTTTACGAGCCACACTGGTAAATGCAGAGACATGTCTATTTATGAACGGCCATTTCAGATATCTAAAAGTCTCATAATTAGAAACTTTTTTAACACCCAATTATATCCATCGTTCGAGTATAAAATTAAAAGAAGACGTAATTATCTACCAAATGAGCCAAAGAATTAATATTTTTATGCATGATTTTCATGAAAAATAATTGGATATTTAGGGCATCGAAAATGAATGAGAAGATTCATGCTAGTTAAGCAGTCATTTTTTACAGAGTATAGTTTTTGCATGCAGCCGGGAGGAAGTTCATTCGAAAGCCGGCATTCTGGGGTAACTGAAATATAATAGAATCACGTTACAGGCTGACTAGTTTTACAACCTTATTTAACTGATCTTTTCGAAGCGAAAACTCATTTCGGAGTTTCGGTTGACATTTCGTGAGTTAGCCCACCGACTGTATGCGTCTGCTATGCCATATTTCAGCAAACCCTGGTTCGCGCGGTTAGGTGTGCGCTGGCAGTTCTCTTGCACCTGCTTCCCTACCTGCCGGTGGATGCATTTGGGCTCCCATTGGGTCGTGCACATGTTTGTCCGGTGACTTGTGTCATCCTCCTCTTTCTGACCCACATTTATGGTTAGTTAAAGTCCTGGTCAATTGTTTGTTGTGGACCAGGGGATGTGGTGGTACCCCTAGGTGCGGGTTCAACCGTGCCAATCACCTGTGCACTCTCTCACCTTCAGCCTTATTGACTGTGTCTTGACGCCCGGCACGGGTGAGGCGGGAGGAGAGAGTAGGCTAAACGCTGTGCAAGTCCACTATCACTACAAACTTGTTCATGCACAAGTCACCGTGTCTGCTCTCACCTTCCTGTAGAGTTCAGGGTGGACACCGTTGTCAACGAGGGTCGAACTGTCTATGTTACATGGGTGTCAATACAACAGGTCACGCGGAAGATGCGTTGAACCAAAACAACGATAGGATCAGTGTACGACCTCGTAGCGAATGCCATTCATGTGGAGGCGGTGGGGTGGAACGTATAGGCGCAAGCTCACGCCGCGCCAACTCCCTGCGCTCGATCCCGCCTCCGGTCTTCTTAAATCCGCCCAGGACACCGGACTCAGATGGGTGAGGGACGGAAGAGTGTGGTAGACGCTGCGTAAGTTTACTACAGTTTACTACACACTGGTGTACGCGCAACTCACAGTCGCTGGGCCCCATGTTCTGGGGGCTACGGTGAACATCGTCGGAGACGACGGTCGAACTGTCTTTATTACACGTAAAAGGACAATTAACGACCACATACTGTTGTTCTCCTTTTGTTTTTATTTGGTACTACACTGTTAATGAAACTTTTTTGTTCCAAACTATTAGATATAATATTAGCTACATGCTTCCGATACGTCCGTTGACCCAAATCATATATTTAAATGCAAAATTGTACTTTAATCAATAAAAGGCAGTTTATATACCGCACCGTGTGTTTCTATCAGGTGGGAACTTTTCCTGACGGAGCAGGGTTCTGGGCCAGGCAGAGGACGTTTCTGCAGCGCTGGGGTTTTCGTGCAATATTTCGCAACATTTAGGAAAGTATCGAATAAAACACGCCCTACTTAAACACATACAGTAAGCATTCTTTGCGCGCCGTAGATACTTGGGGCCTTCACTAGATCCTTACCCATTTAATAAAGTAAATCACCCATTCTGCGTCCTTTCCTGAACTGTGTGCTGAAGTTTCCTGCAGTTGCTAATATGGTGATTTGTACGACTGCTCTAGGTGGCGATTCAAGCACTGACAAAGCATTACTGTCTAAGTTCATTAAGACCAAACCGTACTTGACTTAAAACTGGCGCATAGTCGTAGTTTACGGTTGATATAGAAGAACCCGTAAAGTAGTTTCATGAATGAGGGGATAAATTATAAAAAGTGACAATTAAGACATAAAAAAACAATAAAATTCTGAATGTCCGTGTTTTCTTAAAGCCACCTGTTCGAGACGATACCAGGGCCCTCCTCTTCATACTCCGCTCGGGTTATGCACATCTTTTTGAAAGTGCTGAGTGAGGCAAACACCGACCCGCCCCACCAGACTGACAACTCCGAATGGGGATTTTTCTTTACCGTGTCCAGCAGCTTACTCGCCGTCCTATTGAGCAGACACTGTTTGAGTCGACTCGAGAAACCGGGCAACTTCAGGCTTCCGCCAGACGAAAAGACCATTCTGAGGAGGGTGTAGGCTCGATTGTCGGGTACGCTGAAGACCGCGTCTATAATCGACTGGTCGACGGGAGGTACATCTGCCAGGCCAGCCAGTGAGGGATTAAACAACATCTCTGACCCCATCTGCAGCTCGCTGCTGAGAGTGATCTGCGAGCCGTCCGGCAGGATGCAAGTGGTGCGTTTCCGCAGGCTTGTGGAGGTCAGGGTTGGTGCCACAGAGCAGTAGTGCCTCTTGATGTAAGCGACCTCCTCCGTGCTCAGTTGGCGGAGAGCCTTGGGGCTGAGATGCATAAGGTAACGATCGAGATCCCGGCCACCAAGCGGGAGTAGGAGCTGGCTCTCTGGCACGGGATAGAAGTTGAGCATCCCCATGACACTGGTGTACGTGTAACCGCAGTCAACCACTGTGCAGGTGGCTGCACCTGTGGCGTAGCCTGCCAGCAGGGGTTGAGAGATGAAGAAGATGGAATTCGCGCCGATGCCCTCCATGACTGACTCAGCCATCTGGCGTCGGAATGAGTCACGCATCTGAAGGGGGACTGCCAGACAGATATCAGAATCTTGTGGATGGCATTTCAGCCGCTGCAGCCCGTGGCGAATGTAGTGATCGTAGTACTGGACTGCACTCTCAGTTTCCTCAATGCCGATCACGATCCCATCCTCTATGATGGCTGTCTGTCAGGGGGGGGGGGGTAGAAGTAAGAGCTTTGCATTAGCTTCTTTTCATCTTCTTCATGAGAGCACTGTGTAGTCCCCAACTAAAAAGGGTTATATCTACCGCTCAATCCGCCTAAAACGCTCTCTAGATTGTCCGATGATTGTTCTTGCCTGCCCATTGACAGACTCACTTTCGGGACCATGCGACATCTTTCTCTGGGCGTGCTGAAATAGTCTGGGCCCTGCATCGGCTGATAGATGCAATTACTGAAAAGCTGACCAAATTTGAGCAGTCTGATGCAAAGAAATTGGCATATTAAGTGAACTCTCTTTGAGGCCTAGATAAAGCTCCTGCTAATGGTACCCATGAAGACATGATGGTACGTTATTACCGACAAAGACAAGGGAGACTGAAATAGCCATTTCTGGCTTATTAGACGTCGCCAGCCAGTCATACCCAACCCCGAAGTGTAGAACATCCGAGGCTCGAACTCGCGACCTGTTAGTTAGAAGTCCCCGCCTCTAACCACTGGGCCCGTCCTCCTGTGGGTTTCGATCGGGAATATACATTGGTTGGGCTCGAGAGAGAGAGAGAGAGAGTCCGTAAGGCACAACGGAACGAGTGAGTTCCGCAAGAGCGATCGGTTAGCGCCCCCTACCATTGTATATTCCCGATCGAAACCGACAGGGCAACGGGCTCGTGGCTCAGCGGTTAGAGGCGTGGACTTCTAACTAACAGGTCGCGAGTTCGAGACCCAGGTGTTCCACACTTCGGGGTTGGGTATGACTAGCCGACGACGGCTAAAAAGCCAGAAATGGCCATTCCAGCCTCCCTTGTCTTTGTTGGTAATGCGGAGTAGAAGGTTACCAGCTTGAATCTTATGATTGAATCCGTTGGTGACAGTTATTTCCTACTGAAAGGCGGATAGACATGGCGTTCAAGTGCATGGAGGCTGGTTAACTGGAAGTTACTGTCATTGAGCATGTAGTAGTTGTCGTCTGTCAAACAAGTTTGGCGAGATTTGGTTATGCAGGCCCACATGATTGATATCATAGGGCTAGCTTCTCAGAACAATTTTAGTAAGTGCGATTACGTTGATTGTACAAGCAGCAAACGATTGCACCTTCCATACCATTATAATGCAACGGGGACTGTGCCACGGAGAGGAGAAGTGCTTACGCGCCATCCTCGTTTACTTCAGGTATCAATTCACAGGCTCTTCCCTGCGCACGCGTCTGGAGTCCTGCTTGCGCTCTCTTTACTATCCGAATTCAGCAAGTGTCTAAGCAGGCTTGCTAATAGAATTTTTCGGGCGGATTGGAACCCCGTTCGTTCGACTTCAGTTGCCATGAACTGCAAATTACCACGCGGTCCCCTCCGTGGCCTTCCAATTGTGATTGCACCCTCCTTATCTAACTAATGCAGCTAGTAACTGTTTCGTTGGGAGAGTGCGTACACGCGACCTTCAAGCGCATCCCTGCGCGTGCTTCGAGCTCGGCTTGCGCTCTCTTTCCCCTCCCAATCTAGCGAGTGGCTAAGTTAGGTGTGTTAATTAACATTGTTTTAGTAAGCTAACCATATGGTATTAAACAAGCAGGGTTGCAGAACCAAACCTCGCTACAAGTTTGAAAATTCTCCACGTCTGTCTTTCGTGAACTTTTATCAAACTGACGTGCATGTTGTTCCCTACCTTCATTGTTTTCCCCTGGTCCATCTGAACTGTACTTCTTTGTTTATCCAGCTGTTGACTTTGACCTCATATCTGAGAGTCACCCCCTATTGCTTAAAATCGTTCCTATGCGCGCGTGTGATCGACCCACGCTACCTTATGCATGTTTTTTACTGTCTAGGGGCAGGCGTTAGCTTCGGCCGACTCCTTTGATCTAGGTAAGGACGTCTACTCTTGAGGTTTGACCCTTGTTTATCCTTGATTATTTGCTAAAATTATCGCAGAAAACCCAACTGCGGTTTTTATTGTAATCTGGCATACGAGTTAATTTAGGATACCGAGTTGTCAATCAAAGTAGTTACTCTCCATCGAGCACGGAATATATCCTCTGGTTCAGCAAAAAACCGGTCAGGCATTGTCCCAAAGGACATCGATTGTGTAGCACTGTTCAGTGTAAAAAATAACTTACTTTAGTTCATAGATCTGGGAGTGAACATCCACATCCACCTGTCGAACACACTAAGTTATGTTTTCGAGATAATGCCTGGCAATAAAGTTGTGGCTTGGTAGTTTGTTGCGGGTCATCAACTTGCCTAATCAATACCTAGATATGTGTAAACTTATAACTTCACTGGTTATGTTGTCACATCTGAGGTAGACGAAAACGCAGTCGCCTGTAATGCGGAACTGGTGGTAATAGGGGTTTTGCAGATGGGGCCGGAGAACGCACAGGCGAGGAGGTCAAGTAATTGTATGCAAAAGAAAACCTATTGGAAATGCGCGGCTGTACTTTAAGTGGTTGATTAGTAGTTGCCCCAATTCCTAACCCCTAACAGTGTTGTGTCCGTCAGGTGCAGCTGCATAACCACAGTGGATCTTCTGCGAAGTCGTAACTGCCTATTTACCAGCCCGTCGAACCTGCCTGGGTCGGAGATGGTCTTTGTTGAAGGTCGCTTCAATGCCTGCCAAGTGCGCAACCAAGGTAGCCCCATTTAGGACAGAAGATATGATTAATTATTTAGGGGGTTCTTGTTGCCCAGAACCAGTACCTACGTTAAAAGCCTGAGATGAGGACAAAACTCCTAACCAATAACTGCATCCCCGGCAATCTGTGATATACTTCAACTAGTCATAGGTTGAGAAAAAAATTCAAGTTAGAAAAAAGCTGTTTCTGAAGCTGAGCGTGTGTTTGTCATAACAATCTACGTCGTGTAGAGTTAGAAGCACTAACTGTTACGAAAGACGGACGTACTGTTATCTGCATAGGCAGCACGATATGCTATATCAAAAAATAAAGGCTGTCAATGGACCACATGAGCCGACATCCGATATGGCCGCCTCGTGCAACAACGACTGGAAGAAATGCAGGACGCCTAAATATCGCGCAAGACCGAGGAAATGAAGGAATATGCTGACTACAAGGAAGCAAAGAACTTCTTCGCATCAGTCGACGTGATCCACAGTCCCACAACTAACGGAACCACGACGCTTCTCAGCGCCGATGGAACAACATTTCTGATGGAAAAGTCGCAGGTTCTGAAGCGTTGGGTCGAGCACTTCAGAAGTGTCTTCAACCGCACATCAACAATCTCCAACATCGCCGTCGACCGAAACCCTCAAGTGGAAACGAACAAAGACCTAGATCTTCCACCTCCTCTCTTTTAAACAATCAAGACCGTGCATCAGCTGTTCAGGGGGAAGTACCGGTATTCAAAACGATCCCGGCCGAAGTCTACAACCACGGCACTCTCCGGCTGACGGATTAGCTTACAACGTTATTACAGGAGATTTGGCTCCGAGAACAAGTCCCTCTGGTCTTTAAGTATGCGGTAATCACCCACCTCTACAAGCGTAAAGGGAACCGGCAACCCTGTGACAACCCCAATGAAATCTCTCTTCTCAACATCGTTGAGATCTTCGCTCGCATTTTCCTCAACAGTCTAAACGGCCATCTCGAACTTCTGCCGGAAAGTCAATATGGAATCCGACGATACCGCGGAGCCACCAATATGATCGTAGTCCTCCTCCTCCAGCTGTAAGGGAGGCGCCAGCAAGTGCGCACCCACCTCTACATTATCTTCATGGTAATACCGAAGGCCTTCGACACGGTGAGCGACGATGGACTTTGAAAGAGCATCCCGAGATATTCACGCACATGGTGCGTTAACTGCACGGGAGGATGGTGGTGCCTGCCACGGATAACGGAACCGTCTCAGAAGCATTTTCAATAACCAACTCAGTGAGGCAGGACTACATATCAACCCTAACCCTCTTCAACATCGTGTTCTCTGCCATTCTGATAAACGCCTACCGTGATGAGCGTCCCGGGACACGCATCGTCTACAATACCGACAGGCATTTTCGCAACTGCCGGCGTATTCAGGCCTCAACGCGTCTCTTCGTGACTACTGTCCGAGACCTGCTCTTCGCTGATGACCACGCACTCACCCCCGAGACGTAAGCTGACATGCAATAGAGCACGGACCTCTTTGCCGCCGGCTGCGCCATCTTCGGGCTGACCGTCAACACAGACAAAATGGTGGTCATGCATCAATTGCCTCCCAACTTTGCATACAGTGTTCCTGGCATCCACGTCAATGACTGTGGACTGCTTCACCTGCCTAGGTGGCATACTTTCACGCTGCATCAAAATCGACAACGAAGAGGCCCACCGGATCTCCAAAGCTAGCCAGGCCTTCGACCGGCTGCAGACCTCCGTGTGGAATCGTCACGGTCTCCACCTCAATTCCCATTCCTCTAGGCTGGGCTGAGAAAATATCTGCTTCTTGCTGGAGCAGTGGCCTATAAAGTTTCACTTTGACCCAAGTGTGAAAACCTGGGCGCCTCAGTGGGATGCGAACCCACGACAACAAGGGGAGGCTTTAGTACAGCTCGCGCTCTAGACACCTAACCTATGAAGTGCCACCTAAGCGCCGAGTTAGGGGCCTCGTAGCTCAGGTTATTAGAGCGATGACAAACACCGAGGTCTCTCCTTGCTGTCGTGAGTTCGAGTTCTACTGAGGCGCCGACTTTTTTTACAGTTGGATCAAAATGAATTATTTAAAATCTGCCATAACACCTATTAACCATAAAGTTTCGTCTGGGCGGTTGTAGGCCTGGCTTTTCTAGACGTATCACCCCAGCGGACACTGGAAGGTGGAGAGAGAAAACACCGATGAATTCCTGTTCGGTAGCACTGTCGATCCGTCGGTCACACCTTACCTACGGACTGTCATTATGGTGTCTGCACAGCCTGGTAGGTGTATTGAGGAGCAGGCAGTGTGCGGCACGCGCAGAGGTCTAGCTGCGTTAAGCACAGTGCTGACGCCCGCTTCCAGTCTTGACATTGATTGGCAGTCGTAGGATTGCGGGTTAGGAAGGAAAGAATGCGGTAGGCGTCGTCTCCACAAGTCATTTTCGGAGTAAACTAATTTAAACACAAGTCGATAGTGCTGCGCCCACTGGGTGGCATGCGTGCAACGATTACAGTGGGTGTCTAATCCATGAAATGTCAACCAAAATTCCTACATGCCTTTTCGTTTCGAAAAGATTGATTAAGTAGGGTTGTAAAACTCGTCAACCAGCAATATAATTCTATAATATTTCAGTTACCTCAGAATGCCGGCTTTCGAACGAGCTTTATTCCGACTGCAGGCAAAAACTACTTAAGTAGCATGAATTTTTCTCATTGATTTTCGATGCCCCTAACAGTTCAATTATATTTCACGGAAAGCACGCATAAAAATATTTATTTTTTCGCTCCTTCGGTAGATACTTACGTCTACTTCCAATCTAATACTCGAAGGAAGGGTATAAATCGGATTTCAAAAAGTTTTCCAATTGCCGAATACTTTTGAACCCCCCTCTACCGTTATACTCGCATTCGGGATTTCCAAACTACAAGCCGCATATTTTCCGCGTACGGAAAAGCACACATTTCTCTACGCCTATAAAGGGGCCTCATATAGTGTTCATAAAATTTAGAAGTGAATTCGATCCATATTGTTAACTTTACGAGCCACATTGTTAAATGCAGAGACATGACGACTTATGAAGGGCCATTTCACGGTATTTAAAAGTCTCTGAATTAAAAGCTTTTTAAAACTGAATTATGTCCCTCCTTTGAGAAGCAGACGTGATTTTATACTGAATGGACAAAATAATGAATGTTTTTATGCATGTTTTCCATGAAATATAATTGAACATTTGGGTGCACCGAAAATCAATGAGAACAATTCATGCTGCTTAAGTTGTCATTTTTTGCAGAGTGCAGTTACTGCACGCAGCCGGAAGGGAGTTCATTCGAAAGCCGACATCCTGAGGTAACTGAATTATTATGGAATTATGTTGCAGGCTGACCAGGTTTGCAATCCTACTTACTTAATCTTACCGACACGAAAACGCCTTTCGGAATTTCGGTTGGCATTCCATGAGTTAACCCACCTACTGCAAGCTATCGTCCTTGTACGAACAAACTTATACTTATGATTTCCTGTACTGACCAGGGGGATATCTCAGCTGAAAATGAGCAGGCTGATTTGACAAAGATGAATGGATATATTTTCTCCGTTTATTCACAACCGAAAAATTCAAAGGAGTGCATTTTATAATAAGCATAATGAGTACCTATTCCCAAAGTTTTGTGTGGACCTTTATCGCCTGCTATGTAGAACGCGAAAAAACCCATCGCGGCACATTATCTTTACGGGCATTTCAATAGAGTCACTCAAAATGACGATCGCTCTACCTTGTAGGACTAACTCATGAAGCAAAATTACGCGTTCAGTAACCAAAACAAAATACTTAGCGGCACGCAGAGATGTTCTCGTAGAGGAGATGTGGAAGCCAATCAATCTACGCAGGCATGTCGGAAGACAAAAAACTCACTATTCCCTCCACACGGCCCACTTGACCAGAAACCAGTTCCATGAGAATCTTGCGTGCAGAGTTAAAAGGGGCAAGTCATCACAGTGATAAGGTTGCCCCTCGGTACTGTAATCCACGCCTGAAGACTCGGAACAGGGCAACAACACGACTGAGCTGGAGTGATTAGCAAAACAGGCAAATAATTTGTGTTTTAAGCAGTCGCAAAGGTTTATCGACACTTGATATGATATTTTCTTCCTCCTCTGTCAGTGCCTGGTCTGGTATATATATACATATGGTAAATATGGTTAATAAGCCAGAAATGGCCATCCCAGTCGCCCTTCTCTTTGTCGGTAATATCATTTTGTCAATAACATGCGCCGCTGTGCGGCTGCTAGTTGGGCTCGAGAGAGAGTCCATAAAGCACAACGGAACGAGTGAGTTCCGTAAGAACGATCGGTGAGCGCCCCCTACCATTATATATATATGAACTTATGCTTATATATATATATATTCACTCAGGAAGAAGCGCACACAAATTCATAGGCTTCGTGTGCTTGTATTTCCGGTCTCAACTGGCAGTCGGGGTACGACCGGCCGAATTAAGGCAAATAAGTCTGAAACGGTTCTATATCAATTCACCCTAAACTCTTTACTCTCCGCTCCGTATATACAAATGGAGTTGTAGATCAGATTATATATATATACAAGATAAAGAGGCGACCTCGGGCACCATTGGTGTATCTTCATGACGCTTCAAAAGCAATCGAGCTTCCATCAATGGAGGTGATTGTGGTATCGCGCATCAAAGTATTTAGAGGTGGGTGACAGCCACGTTAAGCCGTTCTCAGCATACTTGAGACCGAGATTTTTGAACTCACTGACAGTCGATGGCGCATATGCTTCCTTGTCCATCAAGAGGTTGCCTAGTTTTGTGCAGTACTCAGCCTTATCCATGACGACAGTCGAGCACCCCTTGTCGGCGGAAAGGGTGACGATATCCTCTAGTTGTCGTATTTTAGGAAGTTCTCGATCTTCTGCCTTCAGAAGCAACTACCCCGTTGGCCACAAACGCAATGGTGTCAGAACCCTCTTCCAACGCGTTCAAGCACACTACAGCGACGACAATGGGAGGAAAGAGGAGATTAAGTACTTGCACGCCCTATTTGGAGCCAACGGTTATCCCAAGTCCTTCATACGCAAGTGTCTTAGGAAGCCCCACCCTGAGCAGTCGGAAGGAGAAAACCCGAAGTTTTGGCTCGTAATCCTTTGTGGGAAAAACGTATCAGAGGCGACGGCAAGAATCCTCAAGCCTTTTGGGATCGGTGTGGCTCATAAACCAGAGTCAACAATCAGACAGCAAATAATGAGGCCCAAAGGCCAGCTACCAGTGACAGAACAAGCAGCGGTGGTCTACAGCATACCATGCCAAGACTGTGATGCGAGGTATATTAATGAAACGAGCAAGCTTCTTGGCACAATATTGCATGAGCACCAGCTTGCAATCAACCGCAAGGACAAGCTCTCTATCCTGGGGACCTCCAGGATCAGCACGAAATTCTTCCGTGCATAGAAAGACAGGCTTGTACATACTGTCTATTGTTACCCCCCTCCCCTCCCACCCTCCCGTCTCAGATACCTGCGTGTAGATCGAGTAGCAACAGAGAATGGCAGATGGCGAGACACTGATAAACTTCGGTTCATTGAAGTGCTTATTACCCATCCAGTAGACCCCAGTGGTGGACCAACTGCGCCAGGCGCATCTGGGCGCATGTTTGCGTTTCTGTTCCCAGCTGCTGGGCAGGCTAATTATTGGCTGAATGAATGCAAAATAAGCCCGAAACAGTACTGCATCAATTTACCACATTGTCTGTCCTCCTTCCTCGCTGCCATTATGACTTGGACGACTTCATCCTGGTAATTGGTTGCCTTTCGTGACCTTTGCCACCCATACGAAACTTGTTTGCTTCGTGAAGCCCATAGATCGGTGTGTGTCCATTCCTGATTGATAAATACCCGATCTGCAGCGACAGAGAATGACAGGTGGCGAGGCACTGATGAACTTCGGTTCGATGAAGTGCTTATTACCCATCTGGTAGACCCCAGTGGTGGGTCAACTGCGCCAGGTGCGTCTGTGCGCATGTTTGTGTTTCCGATCCCAGCTGCTGGTCAGGGTTATGATTGGCTGAACGAAAGCACAATATGCCCGAAACAGTACTGTATCAATCTACCCCCCAGACGCTGTCGTCCTACTCGCTGCTATATATATTTATATGTGCCCCACGTGGCCATTCCATAGTAGTCGATTGACATAAACTCAGATGTTAATTGCAATTTCGCGTCTGACAAGAAAAGGTCACTCCCAGGACAGAGACTTCCAAGTCTTCCACTAAATCCTTTGCGAAACTACTTCACTGACATTTCTCCGGACCGCATACACCATAATGCACATTGAAAGCGCTGGAGGTCCTCCTGAGGAGCCGAACCATCACAGGTGCGTCAGGCAGCAGCAGGCACCTCGGCAAGACACGTTTCTAGACTTTAAGCCAATGCCTATGTCGGCGATATGGTAAGGCTATATAAATATATCCCGTTCATCATCCCCAAAACAAGACGAAGAAGAAAAAGAGGCGATGCCATGGACCACACTGTATTGGTGCTGACGTTTCGGAAACTTCCTCGTTTCCATCATCAGAGTAGTGGTAGTGTGTTTGTTCCTGCTAGCTCAGAGTTGTTCTGTCTCGCCGCCTGTCTCGTGTTATAGGCATGCCTGCTACATGAACTCTGACCTGCCTGCTGGCGGGGGATTGGCTTAGGTCTCTCCGTGGCCGACCGCTGGGGCGCTGGTG
>CACRXP010000694.1:87434-111383 GCA_902702965.1 Spirometra erinaceieuropaei | reverse complement strand
GCAATTGATGCATGACCACCATTTTGTCTGTGTTGACGGTCAGCCCGAAGATGGCGCAGCCGGCGGCAAAGAGGTCCGTGCTCTATTGCATGTCAGCTTACGTCTCGGGGGTGAGTGCGTGGTCATCAGCGAAGAGCAGGTCGCGGACAGTAGTCACGAAGAGACGCGTTGAGGCCTGAATACGCCGGCAGTTGCGAAAATGCCTGTCGGTATTGTAGACGATGCGTGTCCGGGGACGCTCATCACGGTAGGCGTTTATCAGAATGGCAGGAAACGTGAAGTTAAGAAGAGTTAGGGTTGATATGTAGTCCTGCCTCACTGAGTTGGTTATTGAAAATGCTTCTGAGGCGGTTCCGTTATCCTCTTGTGCAGTTGACGCACCATGTGTGTGAATATCTCAGGATAATCTTCCAAAGTCCATCGTCGCTCACCGTGTCGAAGGCCTTCGGTATTACCATGAAGATAATGTAGAGGTGGGTGCGCACTTGCTGGCGCCTCCCTTACAGCTGGAGGAGGACTAAGATCATATTGGTGGCTCCGCAGTATCGTCGGAAGCCATAATGACTTTCCGGCAGAAGTCCCGGGTCGAGATGGCCGCTTAGACGGTTGAGGATAATGTGAGCGAATATCTTCCCAGCGATGTTGAGAAGAGAGATTTCACTATGGTTGTCACAGGGTTGCCGGTTCCCTTTACGCTTGTAGAGGTGGGTGATAACCGCATACTTAAAGGCCTAAGGGACTTGTTCTCGGAGTCAAATCTCCTGTAATAACGTTGTAAGTTAATCCGTCAGCCGTAGAGTGCCGTGGCTGTAGACTTCGGCCGGGATCGCTTTGGATCCCGGTACTTTCCCCTGAACAGCTGATGCACGGCCTTGATTGCTTAAAAGAGAGGAGGTGGGAGATCTAGGTCTTTGTCCGTTTCCACTTGAGGGTTTCGGTAGACGGCGGTGTTGGAGACTGTTTATGTGAGGTTGAGGACACTTCTGAAGTGCTGGACCCAATGCTGCGACTTTTCCATCAGAAATGTTCTTCCATCGGCGCTGAGAAGCGTCGTGGTTCCGTTAGTTGTGGGACTGTAGATCACGGCGATTGATGAGAAGAAGTTCTTTGCTTCCTAGCAGTCACCATATCCCGTGATTTCCCCGGCCTTGTGAGATATTTAGGCGTCCTGCATTTCTTCCAGTCGTTGTTGCATGATGCGGCGACATCTGATCCATTTACAGCCTATATTTTCGATATGGCATATCGTACGTCCGTCTTTCGTAAAAGTTTGTGTTTCTAACTAGGAAGACAAAAATTATCTTTACATGACTTAGATTGTTATGGCAAACACACGCAGAGCTGCAAAACAGCTTTTTTCCAACTTCCATTTTTTCCTCAGCCACATGACTATTTGAAATCTATCACAGATTACCCAAGATACAGTTATTGGTTAGGAGTTTTGTCCTCATCTCAGGCCTTTCACGTATGCAGGTACTGGTTCTAGGCAACAGTCTGTCCTTGGTTGCACACTTGACAGATATTAAAGCGACCTTCAACAAAGACCATTTCCGACAGAGGCGGGTTCGACGGGCTGGTAAATAGGCAGTTGCGACTTCGCAGAAGGTAAAATCTGGTTATGCAGTTGCACCTGACGGACACAATACTGTTAGGGGTTGGGACGACAGTTTCTCAACCATTCAAAGTGCAACCGCGCATTCCCAATATCTTTTCTTTTGCATACGACTGCTTGACCTCCGCGCCTGTGCGTTCCCCGGCTCCACCTGTAAAAAGCCCTGTTACCACCAGTTCCGTATTACAGGCGATTGGGTTTTGTTTATCTCAGATGCGACTGCATAACCGCACAAGTTATAACTTTAGACATATCTAGGTACTGATTAGGCAAGTTGGTGACCCGCAACAAACTACCAAGCCACAACTTTATTGCCAGGCGTTATCTTGAAAACATAACTTAGTGTGTTCGACGGGTGGATGAGGATGTTTACCCCCAGACCTGTGAATTAAAGCAAGTTATTTTTTCCACTGAACAGTACTGCGCAATCGATGTCCTTTGTGACAATGTCTGACCTGTTTTTTGCTGAATCAGAGGATATATTCCGCGCTCGACGGAGAGTAACTCCTTTGATTGACAACTCGGTATTCTACATTAACTCGTATGCCAGATTACAATAAAAACCGCAGCTGGGTTTTGCGCGGTAATTTTAGCAAATCATCAATGATAAACAAGGGTCAAACCTCAAGAGTAGATGTCCTTACCTAGATCAAAGGAGTCAGCCGACCTAGACAGTAAAAACATGCGTTCGGTAGCGTGGGTCGATCACACGCGCGCATAGGAACGATTTTAAGCAATAGGGGGTGACTCTCAGATTTGAGGTCAAAGTCAACGCCTGGACAAACAAAGAAGTACAGTTCAGATGGGCCAGGGGAAAAAAGTGAAGGTAGGGAACAACATGCACGTCAGTTTGATAAAAGTTCACGAAAGACAGACGTGGAGAATTTTCAAACTTATAGCGAGGTTTGGTTCTGCAACCCCGCTTGATTGATACCAAATGGCCTGCTTACTAAAACAATGCTAATTAACACACCTAACTTAGCCACTCGCTGGAATGGGAGGCGAAAGAGAGCGCAAGCAGAGCTCAAAGCATGCGCAGGGATGCGCTTGAAGGTCGCGTGTATACACTCTCCCAACGAAACAGGTGCTAGCTAGATTAGTTAGATAAGGAGGGTGCAATCACAACTGGAAGGCCACGGAGGGGACCGCGTGGTAATTTGCAGTTCATGGCCACTGAAGTCGAACGAACGGGGTTCCAAACCGCCCGAAAAATTCCATTAGCAAACCTGCTTAGACACTTGCTGGATTGGGATGATAAAGAGAACGCAAGCAGGAATCGGAGCGCGCGCGCAGGGAAGCGCCTGTGAACTGATAGCTGATGTAAACGAGGATGGCGCGTAAGCACCTCTCCGCTCCGTTCCACAGTCACCCACTACATTGACATGTTATGGAAGGTGCAATCATGTGGTATTTGTACAGTCAACGTAATCGCACTTACTAAAATTGTGTTAAGAAGCTAACCCTATGCTATCAATCAAGTGGGCCTGCATAACCAAATCCCGCCAAACTTGTCTGACAGACGACAACTACTACATGCTCAATGACAGTAACTTCCAGTTAACTAGCCTCCATGCACTCGAACGCCATGTCTATCCGCCTTTCAGTAGGAAATAACTGTCGCCAACGGATTCAATCATAAGATTCAGGCTGGTAACTTTCTTGTCCACATTACCGACAAATACAACGCAGCGAACGTGCAGGCCAGATTTCGTGCCTCGCGAACGGATATAATACCAGGCAGGTATCAAGGCTGACGCAATCAAGACCAGCAGGAACTGTCAACACATTACTCTGATGATGGAAACGAGAGGGTTTCCGAAACGTCAGTACAAATATAACTCGGTCCATGAATGCGCCCTATCTGCTTCTTCGTCTTCTTGGGGGATGGTGAACGCGATATATATATAAACATATCCAGTATCTGTTCTATCTATCAAAGCGTTTTTTGATTAAAAAGGACTACTCAAGTGCGATTTTAATATTGATAATCGAGCAGCACAATTTAAAGATATTTCAGTCACGACAGAATATCGGACTTTGGAATGGGCAAATTGTCCGCCGTCTGAGTAAATCGCACTAGATTAAAAAGTGGCAAATTGGGAGTATGACTTTTCTCCATTGATTTTGAGGCCCTTTTCAAATTTAAACGTAAGGTTTCTATTATCACGAATGGAAGAGAATATGCGCATCCAAGGTTCTTGTTTCTATTCTATCTAATGAAATGTTGACCGAAATTCCGAAATTTGTTTTTAACCAGAAAGTGTTGCTTAGGTGGGGTTGTAACACTGTTAACTTAACGAAATGGCTCGTATCCTCTATTAAATTTCCTAAACCCCATATGGTCTCCTCTTAATACCATAAGGAAAGGTATGGTTTTCTGCACGTGGAAAAAATACGACTTGTTGTTTGAAAACCCTGAATGCAAGTGTAACGGCAGGTTGGGGTTCAAAATTATTCGGGCATTGAAAAAGTTTTTAAATAACTGAATTTTGCCATTTTTCGAGTACGAAATTGGACAAAGACATAAATTCCTACCGAATGAGCAAAAAGAATAAATAACATTATGCACATCTTCCGAGCAATATAACTGAATTTTAGGGGCATCGAAAATCAATGGGAAAAGTGCATGCTACATAAGTAGTCATTTTTACAGGGTATAGTTTTTGCATGCAACCGAAAAGAAGTTCGTTTGAAAACTGGCATTTTGTGGTAACTGGATTATTATAGAATTATGCTGTGCAACGGTTAGTTTTATAACCCTACTTAATTAATCTTTTCGAAACGAAAACACATTTGTCAATTTCGGTTGATATTTCATGAGTCAGCCCACTTACTGTATATCACTTTTTGCACCGATTTGGTAAAAGATTATGTATTGTTTAAATGCTATACTTTAAAGAAGACTCATATTGTTTTCCGAATGCTTTAACTTATGAGATCTTTATGATTATGAAATGTCTATTTATTCAGCATAGAAGTACTTCGTCTGTTTATGTTGTTTATGAAGCAAACTGCAGTTTCTTATTCATTTAAAAAATTATGAAGCATGGAGAAATATTTAATTTTCCTTTCATGCAAAGTATACAACATGCTTGAGCACAAGTCCAGCTGCTGCTCGGGTTCGGAAGTAATCACAAATAGGAAAAAACGTAGAAACTAAATTTTAACTTTTGCTTTAGTATGAAATGTTAACAACATTTAATTTTTTTTCCAAATTTGAAAGATTGGGCATTTTTACGCATTTTTTCAAAAATATGCCTGAATTTTTATAGTCATCTAAACCAATAGAGAAAATTCACAAAATATGCAGACGGATGAAAATAAGTTTATTCCAAAATCGATCTTATGGCATGACTGAACTGTCTTGGTCTTTTTTGTAGGATTTTCAGTATTTCATATTGACCTAGCTGTGAAAAACGGCGCCTCGGTGGGATTCGAACCCACGCAGTAAGGGGAGGGCTTCAGTGTAGCCAACGCTCTAACCATCTGAGCTACGAGACCCCACCGGACGACGTTATGTTAATCATATTTGAATCAAGTTACCCGCCCAAACTACTGCAACGTCTGGAATCCACCAAATCTAATACAATAAGTTGACTGCCCAAGTGGGATTTCCTAAGTAATTCACCTAGAATCCACAAAAAAGACGCATCTAGTTTTGTAGTTTGACAGATCTGCTTTAAAATATAGAAAAGGTGAGAAGAGCCAATTTAAATACCTAAAAGTATAAACTAACATGCATCAGGCCACGACAGCCTCCGACCCGCTGACTGCCTTTACCAGAACCTTGGGTGTTATCTCATGAAATATTGATTTAAATCCTGAAAGAGTGTCTTCAATTTTGAAATATTTTTATAGTTTGACTGTAATATTAATTATCATGGAGCATAATGTTAAGATATTCCACTCACTTCAGGGTACTGGCTTTCGAATTAGCTTCTTATCGACCGTTGGCCCAAACCACATTTCGCAAAAAATGAACACTTAAGTAGCAGGAATTTTAACTTTTATTTAGGTGTCCTTATCAATTCGAAAATTTTTTTGGCGAGCATGTCCGAAAATATTTTGTACGTTGCTTATTTGGTGGCAAAATACGTTCCCTTTAACTTTTTTACTTGGAAAATGGTGTATTGGGGTTTAAAGTTTCTAGTTTGAAGGTTTTTAAAACAAAGAAATATCCATTCATACAGCGAAGCATTAGTAAATTTGTTGGTTTTGCTTATAAAGTGGACAACATGGTTCATATCCATTAAAGAATTTCATGAGCTCTATACATTCTTTTGATAATAGAATAGATTATTGCGTGAGCTTCTGAGCACGACATATATAGAGCTTACAATTTGGAAGCTCTAAATGCAAGCTGAATGACAGGTTGAGTTCAAGATTATTCGGGATTTATGAAGCTCTTTAAACTGAAAGATACCTTTTTAAAGTACAAAATTTAAAAAGGACGTAAACTGCCGCCAAATGAGTAAAATAAAACATTTCGGCCATGTTTCCCGTAAAATATATTCCGATTTAAAAGAGCGTCACAATAAAAGTCAAAATTCATGCTACTTAAGCGGTAATTTTTTGCGAAATATGATTTGCACCAGCCGGCAATAAGAAGCTTATTCGAAAGCCAGCATCTTGACGCGAGTGGAAAATTTTAAAATTATGCAGCAGGCTAGTAAATATTACAACCCTAGTATGGTAATATTTCGGAACTGAACACACTTTTCAAAAATTAAATCAAAATTTCATGAGATAGCTTACCTACTATACCTGGAAATTCTTGACAGATGCAAATGTATCGTTCTAAGACCCTAGCAAACTTTCACCGCTAAACCTGTTCAAACAGACTGTTTCGTCTACCGACAACCAGTTGCTTTCAGAATAAGCTAAAGAAGGCGCAACTCCTTGTGGGATAATCACGACCTGATGTCCTTCCCGAAAGCTTGCTTTTATTGCCTTAACTGTCCCTGGTCGTCATCTGGATGGTGTAAGAAAGAGAGAGAGAGAGAGAGAGACAGCAAAGTGCATCAGCAGTGAACCGCAGTGATGCCTAAACGAGGGCGATATGCTTGAGTTGTTTTTGTTTCCCCATTGCCCTGTGCATTGCATTATGTTTTCATGTCACGATAGCCCTCTGATTTGCCAAATATTGTCTTCAGAACCTTGAGTGTTGATCCAAAGTCGACCTACCACAAAACCTGTTCAAACAGACCGTTTCGCCTACTGACATCTAACTGGGTTCAGAAGAAACTAAAGGAGACGCAACTGCTTGTTTGAAAATCGTGATTTGAGCATTACAGTGCAATGAGAATGACACCGTTCCCCACTGCCGTACGAGAGAACGCAGTGTGTTAGGGGCTTTCGTAGGCTACGTAGCATTTGCTAGTTACAAAATAGTTTAGTGATGCGATCCGGTACTTTATGATAAGCAGGGAAGGGTCTGTCCGGCGGTTAGTTTAGCAGTAAACGAAAGTAATATCCAGGAATGTTTTCGACTCCACAAAACGCTCGAAATAAGGAACCGTTCTATGAGAAACTCGACAATGTCCCTTCGGGAACTACCTAGTAAGCTCCTCAAGTGATTTTGCTTTGGCAATTAAATGATCGTTTTTCTTTTCTATATTAACACTTGTCCGCTGCACATGATCAACGCGTGACGCCATTCTTGTGTCTCTGTTTTGATTAGGAGTCCTTGATTTTTGGTTTTGATGATCAGTTTATTAGAGATGCCTAGGTATGCGTCCGATTTCAGCAACAAATCTTCTCGCTTACTCAGGGCAATCAGTCACCCATCAGGGTTCAGTATGCTAATGTAATTGTTCGGGACAGTTTCTCCCTCTCCTCTCAATACTTCAAACCGCGGACTTGTACGAAACCCAAGTTCTGAATTTGAGCTCTTATCTGTTTCTGTCCCTGAGGGAGGGTTAAAGGACAAATAGCAAACTTCGGCAAATAAGACCTTTCCGGAACGACTGCTGCTCCTTCTTCCCGACTACTTACCAGAAATCATCCGTCATCTTCAAGTGGCGAGTGTCTTATGCTTGTCAAATGACAGGTCATTCTAGTCCCAAAGGATCTGAGATTAACTGTCAATGCAGCCTCCATCCCTTTCCGAACGGATCTAAACGTCTTGACTTTTTGCAGCCGGCCACTGCAGGTCAAAGTGTATCAAACGATGAAGGCGAACACAGTCTTAAGCCTATGATTTGTGAGTAGCGGTTAAAATTTTCTTGAGAAGAGCGGCCCTGTTGCCACGTAATTTGCTTGCCACCGACTGATGCCTACTTTTATGGACGGGAGTTGAATTCTATTGCGGGGAATATCAAATGTGACTAAGGTGGACACTCTGAGGAGCGTTAGTTCAACATTTGAATTTCATTAAAGTGGTAAAAGAAAACTGGTCGTGTTAGACAAATGCCAAGCATTGAGCGTATTTATCAGTAGCCAATGCGAAGTTTCGGACGGACTATAACGCAGGCAAAAGGCGATTTATGTAGAGAGGCTCTCCGGGTCACTTTGTTACTAATTGCCTGAAACAGCAAGTTTATGTTCTACTATTGGCTCTGCATTTCCTTAAAATGGGTTAAATCGAGGCGTATCAAACAATGACCTAGATCTTAATGTCTAAATCCAAAAAGAAAAGCTACTTTTATGATACAAATTTTAAGTATTTGATTAATTGTCAACTAGTAACTTTGACACGTAAGGCGGCTCAAACACATCTCGAGATTAAAACTAGAAAAAGGTAATAATCATAGATAATCTATATTTATCGTGCTTGCATTTCGGGCGTAGTCAACAACGTCTCTCACATTTAACTACAAAAATGGCCATTTCCTCTGGTTTTCTCTAGAACCTCACACATTCGTCATTATAGAAAACAAGAAAATATACATTTTCTCAGCATAAGAAGAATTCAGGCTCTTTTGGATCTTTGGGTCAAGGAATGAGCCTTAATACTTCGAACGTTTGAAATCAAGTTACAATATTCTCCCTAAAAGTTGCCCTTAATCCCTTCGGGCTAGTTATGAAATAACGTCATAAATAACTCCAAATCGCAAGTTTCATTAGTAAACGAAGACTTTGGTTTCACATGCATCGGCAAGAACGGCGCAACCATTCGAAGACGGTACTTCCTTATGACAATTTTGTTTTACCAAAATGCAATACTTTTGGAGGAGTTGCTTTCATTTATAATAAAGACAGCCGAAGACAGTTTACTAAATTCTGAAGAATGTGGAACGCTGTGATCACCAAAAATGCCCTTCAAAACTGTCTGTCAGGCACTAGTTTTCTGCTGTGTATATCGTCATTACTTTGGTACGCACTCATGATTTATCCACGTTGCAAGCCTACTTAAGGACTTTGAAAGTGAAAAGAGAGTTGAGGATTGTGGTCTAGCATGTGAGAGGTTCGAAAAATGTCGTAAACAAGGTGTTTGCAGAAGTCAAAGACTGAGGAATTGCTGAAAAACCTAATAAAGGGGGGGCTTTTATAGCGTCTACTGCACCCCCTCCTGCCCTATCCATCGTGCTTTGATGGCAAGACAATGCAAAACAATGATGGAGGGGGGTCGCACCGAATGCAATGCGGAACTCACTTGTTCCATTGTGCCTTGGGGCTCTGTATCGAGCTGCGCCAGCAGCCGCACAGCAGCGCGTAATATAGGCAGGATGCTAGTAGAGAAGGGCGCGAACCGATCGCGTTACGGAATTCAAACTCCGCTCTACCACTTATAATATACAATAGGTGGCTAACTCATGAAATGTCAACCTAAAATCCGAAATGCCTTTTCGTTTCGAAAAGATTAATTAAGTAGGGTTGTAAGACTAATCATGCTGCAGCATAAACCTATAATGATCCAGTTACTTCAGGATGCCGGCTTTCGAAAGAACTTCATTTTGGCTGCATACAAAAGGGCCACTCTGTAAAAGTGACTACGTAAGTAGCATGGATTTTTGTCATCGACTTTAAATGCCCTTGAAAATTTTATTATATTCCATGGAAAAAATGCATAAAAATATTTATTTTTTACTCATTCGGTAGAAAATTTCATCTTCTTCTTATTTTTTGCTCGAGGGAAGGACATATTTCAATTTCGAAAAAGTTTATAATGTTGGACTTTAAAATTCTGTGGAAATGGCATTTACCAATGTGGCCTGTAAAGTAACAACATGGATCAAATCCACTGCTAAATTTTATGAACCCTATATGATCCTTCTTTACTGTTTTAGAGAAATGTGTGGTTTTTCGAACGCGGAAAATATGCGGCTTGTAGTTTGGAAACCCTGAATCCAAGTGCAACGGTAGAACGGGTTCAAAATTATTCGGGGATTGGAATAGTTTTTGAAAACCGAATTATGCCCTTCCTTCAAGTATTAGATTGAAAGACGACGCAATTTTCTAGTGAAAGAATGAATACTGCTATGCGTGTTTTCCGTAAAATCTAGTTGAATTTCTAAGGACATCGAAAATAAATGACGAAATGCATGCTACTTACGTAGTATTTTTACAGATTGTAGCTTTTACATCCAAATGAAAGGAAGTTCATTCGAAGGCCGGCATCCTGAGGTAACTGAAATATTAATAGAATTATGTTGCAGGCTGGCTAGTTTTACAGCCTTACTTTTTCGAACCGAAGACGCAGTTCAGAATTTCGGTGGTCCTTTCATGAGTTAGCCTACCTAATGTACCTAATCACAACAGACAGGAAAACGAGCCCGTGGCACAATGGTAAGGTCACAAATCCGATCCTCGGAGGCCCGGTTGACTGATGAGGGCCAATCAGCCAGAAATGACCATCCTGCGTCTTTGTTGACGATGCCATTCCGGTAATGCCAAGACGACCGGAAGTGGGCGTTTGTGCAGGGCTGGACGAGGTTCACGCTTGTCACAGTATCTGTCCTGTCTTATTAAATGATGACCGAAAGTGAGCAAGGTACGCCATTTAGAAAGGATTACTTAGGTGGGGTTGTAGTCTTCATCTTCATGCGGCATAAAGCGCAACATAATTCAGTCCCGCTAGGGTGTCGGCTTTTGAATGAGCTTATTTGTTGCTCCCCGCAGAAAATACACATTTGGAAAAATGTGGCCACTTAAGCAACATGACTTTTTCGCGTTCATTTTTGATGCCCTTACTAAACTCAAACATTTTTTAGAAAAAATGTGCAAAAACACCATTTTTTACGTTCGATCGGCAGCAAGTTACTTTTTAAAATTTTTAACTTGAAAACTAATATCTTTGTATCTTTAAGACCCTGGATTCCCGAATTTGACCGTCAGCCGCATATGAGCTTCGGGTTCTGAGACTACATGCTGGGTACCGTCCGTATAAGTACAGTGGCACATTTCCCTTTGACGTAACTGTGAAAAACGCGGTGCCTTAATGGGGTTCGAAACCACGACAGCAAGGAAATGCTTTAGTATATCCAACGCCCTAACCGTCTGGTGCACGAGGTCCCACCAAACGAGGAGGGTTTAATCATATTTGGTTAAGTTTATCCGCTCAACTTAATGAAACGTCTGGAATCCACCAAATCTGATAGTGTAAGCTGACTGCCCAAGCACGATTTCCTACTTAAAAAATCTAGAATCCACCAGGTGACTACCAGTCTCGCGTCGTCCGGTGGAACCGCGTTACTCAGATGGTTAGAGCGTTGGCTATACTAAAGCCTTCCATCGCTGTCGTGATTTCGAATCCAACCGAGGCAACCAGCTTTTCACAAATGGGTCAAAGTAAATTTTTAAAAATCTGCCAAAACACCTCGAAATGGCACATGTATCTGTTCAATTAAAAAGTCGTTACATAACACTCGTAAACTTCTTCAATAGGTGTTTATTACGTTATGTGCTTCAAAATCAGCATTCGTAAACTGACAGCCACGGTCCCATATGAATGGACTTTTACCAGTTTTACAAGAGTACATGGTCAGAAATTTTTTCTAACCTAAATCATGTTCCCTCTTTGAGGGTACAACTTGAGAAAGTCGTGATTTTCTACAAAAATAATAAAAGAATAACATTATATGCATTTTTCGTAATGTATACAAAATTATGAAGACATTACCATCATTGGAGAAGAGTCATAATGCTTCAGTAGTCAGTTTTTGAAGGATGTGGTCTTTAGAGGCGGCCAAAAAGAAAAACAATCAAAAGCCGATATTTTGTCATGGATGAAATGTCTCTGGATTATGCCGTAGGGTAATCAGTATTACAATTCCGCATAGGTTATCCTTGCCACTCGAGTAAACATTTCAAAATTTCAACAAACATTTTATCAGATGCCGCAAATCTCCCCACTGTCTAACTGGTGACCGGAAGTTCTTCGTACCGCATGAAAGTCACGACCTCCCCCCCCAGGACCCCCAGTCGGCGACTGACATGGTGTCCTCCTCCGGCATTTATGTCCATCCGCACTCTTCTGCCTTACTATTTGAAAATAATTTGCAACTAGACTTATGACGTTGTCTATAAAAGTGAACAGAACAATGGCTTTAAATCGTCAGTTATGGAGTCTTGTAAATGCAAAATCTGGACGAGATTGGTAGTCGGCATTGACAATTCCAGGCCTCGTCTTGACAAGAAAAAGAGCACGTTAGAAAACGATGTTTTAAGAGGCACACAACGAAGGGCTAAGAAAAAAAACTGCTTAGATTATGAGACAATGCCGGGACGAATTCTGCATTAACAACCTGAATGGCTCCAACTCTCACTAAGGATGCCATACATTTTAGAACACACTGTAAAACGAGGTCAGGTCTAAACCAGCTACAGTGATTATTTACAAAATCCTATTCAAACTCTGCCAAAATACCTATGAATTACGTGAGCCTGGTAGTCATCTGGTGGATTCTAGGTGAATTACTTAGGAAATTCTGCTTGGACGGTCAACGTACTGGATCAGATTTGGTGGATTCCAGACGTTGCAGTAGGTTAAGGGGGTAACTTGACCCAAATGTGATCAAACTCGCGTCGTCCGGCAGGGCCTCGTAGCTCAATTGGTTAGAGCGTTGGCTGTGCTAGAGCCTTCCTCTTACTGTCGTGGGTTCGAATCGCACCGAGGCACCGAGTTTTTCACAGGTGGGTCAATAAGAATTGTTCGAAATCTGCCAAAATAGCTATGAAAAATCCAGGTGGATTTCTGATGCTCCTAGTTGGACGATTAAAAACGCTTATTTGGATTACAACCATTAAATAAGGACTCATTTTCGGCACATCATAAAAGACATATAAATCATGCACAGACGCCTGGAAGTATTTTTACGGGTAATAGGTTACACGCAGTAAAAAATGACACAATAGGGACACTCTCAGAATAGTTCACTTAGAACTTGTTATTACCATGGAATCACATTTCACAACAGAAAACATAGTCCAAGACAAATTTCGCATAAGTGTTTGGCATTTGGGTTTGATTTTGGATCCCAACATTCAGTTTCCCGATGTCCTAGCGCTTGATCAATCGACCCCGAGAGTTCTATCTTAATGTAACTTTTTCAAAACTATTTGGAACGCCTAAAGTGGTGTCGGTTACTACATCTGTTTTGTGCGCATGCAGCCTTAACGCAAACCTTCGAGTTGACACTTCTTGTGATTAATTATTGCGAAAAGACTCTACGGCCGTTAATTTCAGCCACCTACAAAACTCAACCCACTCGACTAGGAAATTCGGTACAACGTCTGGGCTTGCCAAGACCGCACTTACGTGAACCGACGACTGCATAGTCCACCGGTTGTGATGACTACGTCTTGTCATCCCTTGGCTTTTACATCGTCAAAGTGCACTGACTCTGATAACGACCATACCTCGCCTAACCCAAATGTACGCGACTCAACGCTATTCATTAAACAATTAAAATGCCCGATATGTTGGACAAAACAAACCACTCCCATCGAGGGGTTAAACATGCTCTGCGTGCATATGTACAAGCCTCAAACTTCGGCTGTCATAATGGTGAGTTACAAAAAAACAAAACTTGCTGGTGGAAGTACAGTCAAGTCGTCCGGTAGGTATCCTGGCGAATTATTAGAATTTTTGACTTAATATTTAGACCTAAAACTTAGACGTTTTTCCCGAAATAAGCTTAGAGGGGCAATTATTTCTTTTCTACTGGTTAAAACATGCTCTATTTTAAGACCCGACGTGTTGTATCAAATGAATAGCGTTAGGTAGAAGGTCCCTGACTATTTACGTGACCTTTCTGATGCAAACTCTGGAAGATAGTGTGGAGTGTAAACTATGATGACGACCAGATCACATAAACCGGAGCAAGTCTCGCATTTATTGTGGTCGAAGTTTGGTTAACCTGACGTAAATGATGATGTTCTCACGAATAAATGAATAGGATCTCCCGGGTCCTAAGTATTAAAATCCGTAAGTAAAACCGGTTAGTAAATAATATTGGAGTTCAAAATGTAAAATGACCTGACAGTAGAGCACGACATCAGGGCACGCCAGCAAAGTGGGAATTGTCCAGGTGTGTTGTTCCCGGCACGTTAAAACCAGCAATTCGGCAAAAGAAAACGGGACGAAATTGTCAAAGGTGAAGTAGTCTGGTATCTCGCCAAAAACCTGTTTTTTACATGAAAGGAGGTTCTGCGCCTTCCTTTCTCCCCCCTCTTGTGATACGGCACCCCTTGACCTCCTTTTCATCCACTCTATCCACCACCACCACCACCACCACCATCACCATCATCATCATCATCATCATCATCATCATCATCATCATCATCATCATCATCATCAGGATCGGTGAGCGCTCCCTATCATTGTATATTCCGATCGAAACCGACAGGGCAACGGGCTCGTGGCCCAGTGGTTAGAGGCGTGGACTTCTAACTAACAGGTCGCGAGTTCGAGCCTCGGGTGTTCCACACTTCGGGGTTGGATATGACTGGCTGACGACGGCTACTAAGCCAGAAATGGCCATTCCATTCTCCCTTGTCTTTGTTCACAACAGCATACTGCCTATCATCATCCTCCTCCTCCTCATCATCATCATCATCTGACCAGATTACTGCTAGTTGTCTATAATTTCGGCCGGAGTTGTTACTGGTCTGATGAAAATTTAGCGACACTCGACGTCTGCAGGTCAAGTAATCTTTTGAATGCCTCATAGTAAGCCTAATAAGGAATCATAAGTAAATTCCAATGAGATTTTTGTCGGCATATGCGGCGACATTAGAATACCCGTCCGTAGCTGATGAAAACAAGTAGTCTCGAAACGGCCCAGAAAGAAAACCAAATTTTTTGCCGTACAAACAACACTCGCACATATTTTGACCTTAAAGGAGCAATCATATGGCTGAACTACGCAGAAAATAGAGTATCCTTATTCCTGGGTAGTCACACACACTGAAGCAATGACTAATGAGTTCAGACAACAGCCCTGCAAAGCTCGCAATATTCAGCTGGCGAGGCATTTATTTCTTGTCATCTTGAATCTTAGGAATGTTGACGATTCTCGAGCATTCAACATGTCCCTTTAGGTGTCCGTTTACTATATTTCATTTATAAGGCAATATCTCTAGCCAGGGCTTGCCAGACGTTACCTAACCTGCGGAATCGCTGGGTGACGAAGAAATTCTAAGATTGCCTTTACAGCTTTTTAATTTCTCCAGACATTAGTCGCTAATTTGGAGTAGATCAATCTGGTTGGGAAGTGTATGCTCAAACTGAAGTTTGATATGAATATTTCAGTTAAAGTCCACCAGCGGAATAACTGCGATATATTCACAAAATGCCAACAGGCAGACGGTAGTATATGCGTAGGTAACACGTATACCATGCCTGACGGCACGATGTAATGACTAAAAGCCCAGACACGTGTTTAAAATTTCAGTCTAAGCCTCTAAGTTTCAAATAGAACGGATTTACTCCACGTTGACAATTAAACTCTGAGGAAGTCAAAAAGCTGCAATTTCAAAACTGAAGTGTCCACAAGAAGAGCACTTAGGGAACGATGGGAACACACTAATGAACCAAACCCCTTGTAGGTTTGTCATATAGCGGCATAATGTCAACGAAATACGTTTATGGGCTTTAAGCTAGTACCTGCACTGTCAAGTATGGTATATAGTGCTACCTGTGCAATAAGACCGTTGTTCTCTGAATTGGAGGTTCATTTTTTCAATCAGCCATCAACCTATTAAGTTGGACATCAAAAGGGTTTGCTGGAATCAATTTCTGTAGCACATGTATGGTTGAAATTAATTTTTTATCCCCTAAGTTCTTGAGACCCTTTAGAGAAACTTTTCAATAGACTTTGTTTAAGCGTCCTTCCAGCTACAAGAATGCTTAAAAATGGGTAAATAATTTTTGAAGGTTTTAAAAATGCAAGGCATATAAAAGACAAAGACGTTTAGTTAAATTATTTTGATTCAACAATTCATTGCTATTTCAGTTGAATGGCAAAAGCATTTTATCGACCGCTTAAAATGCAGAAAGTTCTGTTAAAACGGGGACAATGTAGCTTCAAGGGTGAGCAACAATGGACTGTCTGTTGTCGTAAGCGCGGTCAGCAGTAATCGAGTATTTCAGGTTATATAAAAGAATCGAAACTTCGCTCTCACTGCATTGATTTCGCCAGAACATCTCCCAAGGCCTCCTTAAAGCCAATCATACAATAAATGAAAAGCATCTAAACTCGAACCCTCAATCTCATTTCACTGTTTCTACAAATTTATGAATCGATGGTCATTTGAATTCACCTACTCTCTCTTATTTAAGGTGTCGTCCTACAAATTTTAATCAGCAGTTAACAATGAAAGAAATGTAGGAGATTCCATAGGTAATTAATAATTCTTCTGTTCAAATTAAACCGGTTGATACACCGATAATGAGTCTCTCCATACTATCATCCAGAAACCAACACTTACGTTATCCAGATATCTCGTATCCGTCGAAAAGATTGCTTTTGGCTTGTCCATGCCGGCAAACCCTAGGCGCCATTGATAGGTTCCCGGATCAATAACAACTTGCACTTTTGTACTGTGACTTGACATCGTCTTCTACGTTTCCAAACTGACCGTGTTAATTACAAATTTCAGTTTTTAGGGATCCTTTACAGAAAGCGAAAGAGCAGTACTAATGGAGGAGTTTAACGGCTGGTGTGCTTGCAGATTTTGATTTAAGACGTGATCATCGCTCATTTAATTGGTTTGTAGGGAGCAGTCACATGGAAAAGCACTGATCACAGTGGTGGCTACTGTTTTGAAGTGTCGTGGGAAAGGAAAGCAAAGTAACCTGTGCTTACTTCACACTGATTGTGAGAAACCAATCAGTACAAGTTACCTCATTCAAACTGGACAGCCGCTAGTAAATGCGGGATTTCATCTCTTTCAGATTATGGTAAAAGCGCGCCAAATTGTCAATGCTCTATTGCAGAGCTTTGATGTAATGCTATAATGAAAGAAATTGCAATGCAAATGAATTACAATTACGTATCCGGTTAACTGAGAAATAATCATAATAGTAAATGAAAACAATGCGTAATATTTGCACCATCATGCTTTGGCGGGTATAGTTTGCCATTTGATTGAAAACGTGCCCCTATAGGAGGCGCATCCTAGCATGCATGACAACTTGCTTAGTTTTACAAACTCGCCTAAGCCACACATTCTAACTGAAACCACAGCTTTGATTTTTGCCAACTTTTGTGAGTTAAATCAACTATTGTACGTACCCTGGCATCGTTTATCAAAGTTTTCTCGTATATTGTGACAGACTAACCGCGGATAAAGTAGTTGGATTGTTTGTTACGAAAATCTCTTAGGTTGAGGAACCACAATTAAAGAGGGGCAGTGAACTCCAGATGTCGCTTAGATGCTAGACATATATAAAAATCTGTTAAACTCGATTTATGATGGGAAAGCAGAGCTTTTGTATCTAATTATTTACTGTTCATTAAACACATGTATAATCGCAGTTGAATTGGAAATATGATAAATTTTAGTCCTCTCAAGTAATTTTCATATTGGCCATCATCCGACCAAAGAAATTAATTTGTAGCAATTTTTCATTGAATGCAAATGCGCCGAGAACAATGTGTATTGACCAAAATCCCCCAACGTTTAATGCTGTTTCATAAATTATTCGCAATTCTCGCATGAAATTTAAAAATTATTGTTTGAAAGTTGCGCTTTCAGTCGATTAGACGTCCGGATTCGACCAAATACTTGAGTCAGTCCATATCAAATCGTACATTCATATGCTGTGGAAGTCAGGTTCTGCGAACATACATTCTTGATTATTCCTCGTTAGACCTGTACAGCAATATAAGCAAGCTTCGGTAAAGCGGCGAGAGTAATAACAGCCAGTGAACAGTAGTTCTTGGGGAGAGGCTTAAGGGAGTTCAAACGTGGCAGAAACAAAGTTAATGACAGTTTACTTCAGTGCAATTCAATGTGGGTCAATGTGCAGCTACGCTTCGAGTTGCTTCTGTGGAGCAGGTTATATTGATCGAACGACTAGACGCCTACCCAAGAGGATTTGAGAGCACCATCTAATCTGGCTAAATCAGGCAACGGAAAAGTCAATCTCTAGTGCAACTGTGGCTCACTTGGTTGACATCGGCCACTGGATTGAAGTCAACCGGGCGTCTCGCGTCAGGCAAGATCTTAAGACAGCAGAGGCGACAGCAGAGGCGGTGGCCATAAGGCCGACCAACTCAATCTTGTGGTTGTAGAAGGCGTTGGTCGAAGCCCTCATGCCTTCCTGGCCCTCTTTAAACCTTTCTTCGTCGTACCCACCTTCTGCCATGTCGCGTTACAACGAAGCATTACTCACTGGCAGACATATATCAGTCCTGCTGAGGTAGATGCTACTGGCTTCGTTAACTGACGTTATTAATGAAAACTGATTTCACGGTTGGTGGAATTATTGAGGAAGTTAAGATCTTGCGGTACCCCGGAGTGAAATGCTGTCACCGACACCGTTTAGGACATCCGACAAACGGGGCATCGTTAATTAGGATACTACCTTCTGATCTGAAACCTCCATGAGAAAAGTCAACTGATACGGCGCGACGTTGTGCAGATGAAGCAAGCTTTGTCCTTGGAGTTTAGCCCACTAATTTGGTCGAAATTATTCATGGTACAGCAGATCTCCTATGATTAGGCAGAAGAACAGGCCAGAGAGTATAAATTACTTTATTTCAAAATCAGTTTTTCTCATTATACGCCAATAAAATTGGAGACTTACAGACTGCTTTGCATCTAACAGGGGCTGAAAGCGATAGTTTTAAATGGTGTTAGTCATCAGAACGTCAAATAGTCCGTAAATATAAGCCAAAATCCTTTTGTTATCGTAACTGTGAGCTTTCTACAGAGTCCAATTTTATCCATCCTTGCGAAGAAGAAGTAAAATTTTATGGCTTCATGGTGCTCACTAATCTTTGTCTCCAAGTACTTTTAGACAGAATGGGGGTTGAGGAAGCCACAAAACTACACGGTAAAATCCATGTAGGTTCCGCATAATAATCCGCAGGCGAGTTTAAACGACAGAGATATAAGTGGGCCTAAAGGCATCGGAAATATTACGAAAGAAATTACCAGCTGGATAATAACATTTTGAGGCATATATATCTCATTTATTTGGTGAAGAATAGAAGATTTACTTGTGGAAAGAAAACTTTCGATTACGTGTGTGATATGAGGTCAAAAGTAAAATCGAATGACAGCGAACGAAAAACCGGCCCGGAAATTCGATTTCTCTTTTCTTCCGAGAGCAGACTGCAAAACAAACAATCTTCCTACGAGAATTCCTAGACAGTGCTTTAGGGCCAAATAATACCCGTGGACACTTTGTTTCGGTAATCACACGATTTTTCACATTTGATTCACATTCCAACCAAATTGGAATTCATTAGAAACGTATGAGTTTCCTACTACCACACCATAGTTATTTTACTAGTAAAAGACCGAAGCGTGCAATTAGATGTTCATTTTTTGCGTGCTTTGGGAGATGGTATTTGCCTGACTTTATTTCAAGGCTCTTTGTTTTCTAGAGTTCAGCTTTGTTTACCTGCCGAATGAAATCCCCTCAGCTGAACTATGTTGTCTACGCTTTTAGCTAAGTCCATAGTTGGATGCATGTACAGTGTGTTTAGTGTGGATAAATATTTTGAAAATGACTTCGAGTGCGTTGGCAGAATTGGCACGCACAGCAGAAATAACTGCATGCGGGGGCTTACGGTGCCAGAGATACTCCACTGCTCTAAAGTGTGCGACCGTCTTCCCAATCGTAGGGATGTACAAAGTGGAAAAAAGGCCGTTCCGAATATCTTGCAACATAGCATAACCTAAGCCCAGTCCTTAGCAGTACATCCGTATCAAACTCTAGATGTGATGTCCAGCCCTACATCTAGTAATTGACACATCTCTTACAACTTTCCTTAGTATATAGCTCGGCAGTACCCCTACCCCTAACGTTGAACAGAACGCAGACCGTACTTTTAACCCCAATCTGGCAAACGGCTATATCTCAGTCTTATTTGCAAACGAATGATACCTGTCGTTTTAATATTAGCACCTAATGCTCATACCTACAGAGCACTACCTATTTATTCATAGTCATATGTGGTAGAGTGACTATTACCAGTCTGCATTTGGGATGCGCTCGTTCTGTTGTGCCTTGGGGTTTGAGCTAAAGCCCTGGCGGAGAGTCGCATAGCGACCAGTAGTATATGCATGTAAAGGACAATCGGCACTGCTAGAGGGACGGTGGTGGTTATTTCTGTCTCCTTAATCGCCGTCAGCCAGACATACCATACTCAGGCATGAACGGCGTCCAGTTTCAATCCCACCCTTTGGACCTTGAGCTTTAAGTAGCCCATTGCTCTGTCATTGGGCAACAATCCCGTTGTGCTTTCAGTAATGATTGGGGATGTTAAATTTGGTATAATGGAGCCCACCGATCGGGCCACGGAAGGTGCGCTGCCATTGGGTAGGGGCCCCAATGCTAGAGCATTGGACTACTTGTTATTCATTTTTAGCTCCTTCATAACTGGATTTAGGCAAGTCTTGCTGAGGACGGCTAATATGCCCTTTCCTGTGTCCCTTGTTCTTGACAGTATCCCTGTGTTTTTACTTGGATAGGACGACAATATTGATTCGCCCTTAAGTCCTTTTATATACCACTGCTTGGATTACGGGGGTATATAGCTAGGATAAAAAGTCCTATGAAGGTTTTTTGGAGTACAATCTAATTCTCTTTTTGCCCACAACATGTCTCGATAAAGCACTTAGGAGTTTATTGTCTAAATCCCATATGAACCACGATCATGTGCACTTTTCTGATATTAATTGTTTAAACTACAGACATTCACTCTCAGCTGAACACTATACCAGCGCATACGGACAGATGTTATTAGGTCAGAGAGAAGACATTTTAGTTCTAAGTAGGGCCTCTTAATGAAGCCGTATTTGTCAAATGCGAGCAAGAACGCTTTCTCACTGAGACGGATGCACATCAGTATGGGTGGCTTTACTGGGAGCATCAAGCTCGCCTCTGGTGGCCAGTGGCTTGAATCTGAAGCAGTCTGCCAGATTGCACAGACGGCCTTCAAATAACTTCGAGACAATGCTGTCTTAACATCCGCTGTATTAGCCAATCCAAATTTCGGCAAGGTTTGGTTCTTCAGCCCCACCTGAGTGATACCAAAATGGTTAGCTTTCTTAAGAATGTAGTGGATGCGAGTAGGTTGACTTTACAAATGTCACGTATGTGCATCTTCCCCACAGTTTTGATCCAGCAAGTGACTGTGCCACGGGGGAGAAGTGCTTATACTTCAGCCTCGGTTACATCAAGTATTAACTCACACACGCTTCCTCGCGCGTGCTTTGAGCCCTGCTTGCACCCTCTTTATTATCCTAATCCAGCGAATAGCCAGGTAGACTTGCTAATGGAATTGTTCGGAGGGCGTGTAACTCCGTCGGTTCCACGACAGTGGCCATGAACAGCGAATTACCGCGCGGTTCCCTCCGTAGCCCTGCAGTTGTGATTGCGCCCTCCTTATCCTCTCAATCCAGCAATTAGCAGTGTCGGGGGTGAAAGAGTGTGCACAGCACCTTCACACGTTTCCCTGAGCCTGCTTCGATCTCTGCTTGCGCTCTCTTTCCCTTCGTAAGCCAGCGAGTGGTTAAGCTAGGTATGTTAACTAATTTTGCCTTTAGTAAGCGAATCATATGATATTACTCAGGTGCGTCTGCACAATCAAACCTCGTCCAAATTTCCTAAATTAGAACAGCTGGTGGTTTTGTGATTTGGTGTATAATTGCAGAATGCGGCTTCTGCCACCAAATTACGAAATTCGTATTTTCTGAAAATCATGGCCAGATCTGTATGTCTTATTCCGGTGACAAACAGCAGGAGACGTGATTTATAAGAATTACCTGAGGGTCTGAAATTTGATTTTGTTTAAAAAGGATTAATTACAGTATCTGACCTAACCCGTGAAATCTTAACCAAATTCTGTAGATGCGTCTTCGATTGGAAAGGATCACCTAGACAGTGTTGTAATTACTGATCATCATGCACTTTAATCTCTTGACATCTCAGTCACGATAGAATGCTGTCTTTTCGATGAGCTTCTTTCTGACCGTCTGCGTTAAAAAGTGGTCGATTAATTGGTGCAACTTTTTTCCATCGGTTTCCGATGCTTTTGTAAATTCAAATATATTTTCTAGGAAACATGCAAAAATATACCTACTTGCAGATGTGTGTTAACGGAGTATTTTTCCAATTTAGTTGTGCATATTTCACAAAGAACATGAAAAAACAAAACGGATAAGATGTAATATGAATAAAAGTTTCCGGCACTTCAAATCCCATAAAGTTGCATAGTGTACAGATATACGTTGCTGCAAATTATGCGTAGAAACGTGATTTGCGGGTAAGGTTTTTTTGGCAAAAACAGGTCTTGGGCAAAAATGTCGGCAAAAATCAACGATGAGGGATCATACCAATTGCACAGTGGTTTTGATTGGTGTAAATCATATAAGTGACCAGAGAGACGCTTATTCAAGCGTCAGAATTGTGATATGACTGAATGATGCTAGAATTGCGTTGCCTGATGCTCAGTGTCACAACTCCCCTTAAGTACTTTTTTCTAACCAAAACACAGTTTCGGAATTCTAGTTCGGGTTCTATAAGTTACGTTAACTACTGTGTTTGTATAAAATGTTTATTCTAGATCATAAAGCGAGCTCAAATTAAAAATAACATCTTATTACCTAGGAAACTACTCCCAAAATAACTGCAAATGTCGTTAACTCGAAAATAAACAATCTTCAGTCAGACGAAATCACATTTTGCAAGTTCTCAGCAAAAAAATGAAATTTGTAATGCGCAGAAATTAGTGTAAAATGGATCAATTGGATTTCTGAGAATGATTTTTGCATGTCTAATGAAATATTTAAAAAACAAGATTCAGTAAGCACAAAGCTCAAACCATTTTGGATAATCCCTGACATAAAGGTCTCCAAGAATTGGTGCAGTATGCGGTTACGCGCTCGAAATTTAGCGATTCTTTACTGAAAGACTCGGAAAAGTAGAACTAAACAGATATAATCATGACATTCGTTCTGATTTTGTTGGCTATGCAAATTGTAATTTGAATAGGATCTGATGTGCAAAGATATCGCAAGACTCAGTATTTCACAAGGAAACGTATTGGCAGAGCTGCTTTGCCAAATAAATCGGGATATTATTGGTGCATACAATCATAAGCCTGTTACTTTGTGTGGTGTAGGAATGCGCTTCGTTTGTAAACATGCTATGGACCTTCTGATGACTGGGTGGTAGGCTGATTCACTAGGCGTCCCTAGAATGTTAGTACGAGTTTGTGGTTTTTGGTGTCCCCTCCTGCGGCTTGTGGCTGCTAAAATATTCAAATGCAGTCAGTAAGTTTCCTCGGAAGCATGGTGACTTCTCGGGCGTTCACTTTTCTGTAGATGACGACTAAGGTAGTACTAGCGACAAAATGACGTAAGAAACTTTATCGCCAGAGAAATGTAATGCAGGAGACGAAGACCCAAGTACGTTCAAGATCAAGTGTGAAACCTCTTAAAGTTATTTATTGGCAGATGTTGCATTAAAGTATTTATTTTTCGAAATAAGATTGTCTAGCTTTTGTACTTATTGCATTGCTTATGACAACGGAAAGCACACCTTCCTCCATATTCAGGGACGCTTTTTGGTGTCATTATTAACTATCTTCTACAGTCATAAGTACACTACACAGTGACAGAAAAAACATCAAAATGTCTACTAACCAACTGAATTTGTGCAAATTGTGTTTCATAGTTGCTTAACTGTTGAAAATGTTTGGTTGGATACCAGTGTC
>CACRXP010000694.1:60775-84367 GCA_902702965.1 Spirometra erinaceieuropaei | reverse complement strand
CGTTTTCTCTTGAACCATTTTTATATACAAGGATAAAACACTTTTACAAAAAACGTCGTCAGTTTGTTTTGTTATCATATTTTAGGACACTAAACCCACAGCCTTACAAATCAGAATTTTCAAGGTATGATTGGCTTCTGTTGCCTGAAAACGACGTTGTTATTAACAACCGGTCACACCCTGTTTACGCAAATTGAGAACGCACAGTTCAAATTGGAAAAAGTTTGTGTTGGTGGAGTTCCCTCATTCCGACTAATCCCCTCAGCTAGAAAAACACGCATAAATGTGCTAATTTAGTCCGTAGTAATTAGTAGCATATATAATTTCCTGGAGACCAAGAGGAATCAATGTCCGTCCGGGTTGCTACAATGTCACCGTTAGAAGAATAACTCAGAAGAATGTTTTGCGCGACAAACCTCTTGAGTTTCATGTTATCCTGGTAATTGTGACACGCATTGTCTGATGTCCCTAACACTGACCAGTCAGACCTCGCCAACAAGCGTTTATGCTTCTAAAATAACAATTAAAGAGAGTTTAACTCAACACGACGGCAGAAAGATTAGTTAATCCCATTGGTTCTTCGAACAATCATTTAGTAATTATCTTCTTTATCAGCATGGTGCTTATTACTGTGGTTCATACTAGACTTATGCAACGGGCCCCTAAGCGCTTTATCCAAGCATGTTATGGGCTAAGTAAGAATCAGACTGTACTGCAAAATTTTTCCTACGATTTGTTGTCCTAACATTATACCCACGTACCCGAAAGTAGGAAGTACCCACGTATGAAAGTAGAGGGGTGCATGGGAACTTTGAAAAGGACTTAAGGACGAAAAAGCATGTAGTATGATTTAATAATTAGCTCCAAAATATCCCCACTGTTCTGTCAATAGTAAGCTCCAAGGAATAAACGCACAGTTCGTACAAACGGAAATGAAAATATCTCTGAAACAAGCTCCTCACTTACCCTAAGTTAATTGCGAATTGCGGATGCAATAAATATGCTCGCATGTGTCTGCATATGTTACGACTTCTCTGGAAGTATGATACCTCCCCTGCTATACGTAAATCACCTTACGCGGTATTTCAAAGTTGGAAAATGTTTGGCCAGATCCCTTTTCATATATCCTCAGCTAAAATTATTCAGTGTAAGGAAAACCTGACTCTTTTCCTTCCTGGTGTTGTCATTTCTTGTCGGCACTTTTGAATTCTCAAAGGTAAGCAATTCAATTAGTCTTCTCTCTGGATGGTCTTGATTTGTTGTAGAACCTGACGACGAAAAGCTTCGTCAAACTACGCAGTATGTCCATTTCTTTAACGAGGCCTTTTCCATATTTTTAGGATTTTGAGTTTGCACATTTCACCGGCTCTGAATTCTTGCGTATCGCCGTTAGGTCTAGTTGGTTTTCTAGGCAATTTAGGCAGACCATTGAGCAATAAATAACAGCTACGTAACTCAAAACAGTAGCACTTCGATAGCTTGATCAGTTAGGGCAATTTTTAGTAAATTTGGTGCTTTGGCCAAATGCTGTAGCTCAAACAAGTGCACCAATATAGCACAGTAAGTGAAGTTAGGCTGAAAATGAAACGAAAGCTTCCCGTTTCATGTAAGATTTGCATATCTGTAGCGCCATAAACATTGACAGCGGTTACTTCATCTGACTACGAAGACAAGCCTGGGTGTTACTGCCTGGCATGTAGCCTGTCTAAGTAAATTAATGTTTTCACTAAAACATTAATTTACTTAAATCAACCATGTGTGCTTCAACGCGCAAATGAAAACTTTTGAAGGACAATTTATATAGGAGCGAAGATTCCGAATAAGTTACAGGTACGGATTAAAGAAATCAAAGTGTTATCGAATATGATATCAACGACACTGTCGATGTGAGTCGGAGTGGGATTGAGAAATGATTGTCAGAACGAAGTTTAGATAATTAAAACAAGAGCTTTTTAATTGTCACGAATATATCCGGCTAGATCAGTGCGCTGTTCAGGGAACTTTCAGATGAAACCAGACCCCAACGGAATAAAATTGGTGACCCCAGCTGTAGAATATCTACCACGTTAGTTGCCGACATCGACGGTAAAACCCAAGTCCTTGATTATTCAAATGTGCGTAAACAAACAATCGTCGTAACAAGCAGAAGCACCTGCCAGTAACCCAGGAGGGGTAAATTGTAACGGGTGCTTGATTGTTGCTTCTGAACTCAAATCCAGCGAAGTACTGGGAAAACCAAATCTATAATATGGATTACAGAATTCAGTTTTCCCATTATGGGCTAGTTTGACTTGTCATAAAAACGAAAAGCGTCTACGTACTTTCGCATTTAAGAAACCCGTGTGGTGCAGTGAAAGATAATGGTGGAAGAATTGACAGCCACGGAGCGTTTGTCGTCAACGTGTGATGGTTAACCTGACAATTGGATTTTATATAGGCCCTATGACATAGCGGGTAGAAAGATATCAAGTTAAAGGATTTTTTCTCAAACAGTTATTTGTTTTCAAAGATACGATTACGATTTATACTAAAATGATAGACATTGGAATCTATTTATTGTCCCGAAAGGTTTATCACCAAAAAGTACAAAATTAAAACGAATGCTGACGAAACAAATGAAACTGAGATGACCATTACGGACTTATTAATCGCGACCAGCCAGCCATACCCAGCCACAGGTTTGGATAACCCATAATTCGTACACACACTCCTTGTTCATTGGGCGACCACATACCGTGGCATGATTAAAGAATGGCGTTTCATCGATAGTTCATATTTCGAACCATTTCCTATACTTCCAACAACCGTGGAATTCAGGTAATAATCATTTGTCATCCAGATCTGGCGTTGGCTGCTGACCGCTGAGAAACCACAAGTGGCCCCTCCAGTCTCCCTTGTCTTTATTGGTATTCTTTGGTAATATATATTTATAAATTTGATAATCAGATATTTTAAAGTCAAAAATCCTTTCAAGGGTTTGGTGAGGTTGACAGGTGAAGGTTAATTAGTTAAAATGGCCATCCTAGTGTTCTTTTTTCCTTATGAAAACCCCCCTTATGTGTATCTATTAATGGACGCTGTGCAACTACCTGCACGTGCCCTAGACTGACCTCCCAGGCGAAACGGGGCAGGCATATCCAGTAACCTGACCGGTAAAAACACCTTCAGTGATAAGATAAACATCTGCTGATTGGAATTTAAAGGACCTTTCCCTCTGATAGACCTTAAAATATACTACTATCTTGAAAATAACTAGTACTTATACAATAAGCTCCATAGTTCTCAAGGTTTGAACAAAATGACTAACACTTGTTGACTGTACTTGCATATTTTTGGTACGCGAAGAAGTGTGTGCCTAATGAGTTATCATACTACTATTTTTAGGGGTTTTGACAACCGCTTATTAGGAGGCGCGTGTGGTAACATAGTACAACGGGCAAGCAGATCGTCGGTTTCAAACCCGCTACCTCGCACATAACTGTGCGAACGTTTTCTGGTTCAATCAGTATAAGTCAACTCTACTATTCACCTACGGACTGACTTTCGATCACCATTTGATCCACTGAATACTACTCATTCTTATGCTGAATCACAACTCATACAAAGGAGCAAGGCAAGGACGGTCACTGGTGGTAAATTTTGAGAGTCTGCGTGCTTCAAATGTCATGTAGTCTTTTATTGCGCAAGACAGACCGTTTACCTCTATAGGCTGCTCAAGTTTGTTAATTTCTCTTGGCTTCTCCGTACCCTTCCTGATCTGTTCTTGATCGTACAGGCCAAAGCAAACAAGTATTCCAAATGTGCAAATTTAAAGTGTTGAAAGACGCGTAATGCAGAAGTTAAGCCAAATGCACTGTAACAGCCTCTATAATTTCATTAGCCTCAAATGTCGCAGCTGCGTAAATCGGTACCTGCTGCTTCCTGTCTTTTGCGTCGTAAACGTAGTAGTTTTTTGCAATTTCTTCTCCATTCGGGAGACTGAAAAAGAAAGACACATTAGCCGAATAATACCTTACTGATTATGCAAACGAGAGGCTGATTCCTCAATTATCGAACGAAATGTTCTGCGGAAGGATTCCACGAGAAAGACTGAGAGATCAAACTATTCGTCTGCATTTATTTTGGTCGGATGTATCAACTGTTTGCTCCTAAAATTTGCAATAACGCTCTTTATTCTTAGTCACATAGGTTGTTTATGTCGCGAAATCCAGCATTTTTTTCACAAATGAGCCACTCTGGCCTCTCAACTAGCGTACATTTGAGGTTAAGCATGGAAGCTGTGAATATAATTATTAACGAATTACGGTAAAATGTACTGGGCTGGAAAACGACAAGTTGATATAAAGGCTTGGGAAGTTCCAGTTTAGTTTTCCATCAGGTGTTAGATTTCAGGACAAACCGTAAAAAGGGAGTAAAAGAAAGATGCCATGGATGACTTTCGGTATGACAGAATAGGCTAAGTACTGTACGTCTACTTTAGTGGATATATTCGTGACTATATCGCACAAGATAAGCAGCGATATTCTGGTCACGGCCCGGGAGTAATCTGTACTCTGATGAGCTAATGATTAAGGACACGAAAGTGTCAATATTCCATTCTTAAACTACTAGAGCTAAGGCAACCGCAGGTGGGAAAAGTCGCCAATGTGTCAATATCTAGCCCTTTTTGATGGGCCAAGGGAATACAAACCCCCTTATTACATATGCCCTTACACTGGATTTCACGACGGCTGAAGTTGGGATTGGGGTTTTTAGTAAGGTGGCGAAGATTGGTGTTAGTACTAGGGTAAGAACACGGGCATAGGTAAGTCCCGATAATTAAATGCAGGGTTACCTAAAGTCCGGGATCCTTGCTTCGCATCCCGCCTCTCTTTTGAACACAATAAGAGTCTTCGTGTTCAAAGCGGCAAGCCGTTAGCCTGCCCTTGGCGTTAGTGGTCGTCAAAAAGATGTTTTCGTTACTAAAATTGGTTGTTTTTGGTACTATGCCTGATGTTATAGTTACTACTACCTTTCTCGGAATTACGGCAACCGAAAAAGATATTCGGAAAACCCCTACTGCCAGCTGCCCAATCCGTACATACATACATCGCGCGGTTGCTTCCTAATATGAAGACTATCTGAAATTATGATCTGAATCTGGAACCGATCAGTTTACATGATGCCTCTTCACCGATTTGTGTGGATTTTAGCTACTTCGTTTTAGTTTTAATGTATAATGGCGAACATATGACAATTTGCTTTCTTCCTTATTGACAGAGACGTGCAGAGGGAACATCCCGAAAAGTTTAATTACTAACTCCTAAAGAGATAAAACTGTACGATTACGCAATTTTTTGATTCGTAGTATTTCTTTCGACCAATGGACAGCCCGCTCTGTCAAGCAGCTTTCGAAACTGACCTGAGTGCAAACCGACGTCTATGAAGCGTTTGGCTAGCACTTTAGTAATTCCTCTTTATCTTTGTTGGCCTTGCTTTCTGCTGTTCGCCGTTTTTGGCTTAAGAACAAACGTAGAACTCTACTGAAATTCCCCTCAGATAAAGGCCGGCCTAACAGGACAGACTCGTGAACTGCCGTCTGGTGACAGAAGCAAAGAAACGGCAGATATGCACTCGCAACATCTTCACCCAGAGACAAGACGCCACTTTCTACCTCAACGTTTGTAAAAAGCGAAAGCTAAAACAAGGGGGGACAGAAGCCGTTGATTTAGTCAACAAAAAGAAGTCCGAGACCGCCGAGTCTTTCAGGATGAGTCGGGTGAATTAATCAAATCTGCCAAAGACACCTATTGGAAAATGTCAGTCCCTATCAGGCTATAGTATATGTAATGGCAGGGTCGCTGGTCTGAAAATAACATGGTCGAACTCGCTTCTTCTAAAATGGGCAAGCAAGGTTGAGGTTCTCGTTCATCTTACATACACTCATCATCCAAAGATGCTAAACGAATCAGCTTCTAAAGACTAACAGAACTTAGGTACCATGATCTGCCCTCTAAAAAATAATTCACTGTGTCAAGATTGGCCTACCATGAATTTCTACAAGGACAGTCGTGCTGTTACCAAGTGTGTTCAGGTAGAACGGAGAATACGTGATTCGCACAGTTGTTTTTACACAATATTGGACTTATGAGCAAACCAAATGCCACTGCGAATTCTGGAAAATGTTATTAATCGAACTTTTAAGGTCATTAGGCTTACGCGTCATGGTGCTGCTCAAAACATTTACCTTGAACAAAGCTCTCGTGATTGCACAAGTGACCCTGTCTTAGTTTTATAGCTGTAATTCACAATCACTCAGACGGTTCTAGAGTCATAAAGCAAGCAGGTAGAGAGAGGGCAGGTGGATTTGTGCAGACCTATGTGTAGCTGTGTTTGTTTCTGTGCATACGACGGCTTTTGATTGGCTAGTCACTTAGTGACTCAAGGCTTTTCTTGTAGGCTGTATCAGCGCGGCACTTAGAGGAGAATGATTGCCTTAAATATGCAAGAAAACAGCCTGAGTACATAGAAAACAGTTTAGCGGAAGGAAATGCCAGCAGACATCTCAGACGCAGGGCCAATCGTTATAGACACTGGCACTCATCAATGGAGGGCGGGTTTCGCAACCGACGAAAGTCCGAAGTGCGTCATTCAACCCTCCTCAGAGCACGTTGAGGATGTGAGTCTGCTTCTAGAATACATTTAATAAAGTAACTTTAATGTTTATGGTTCGCATCGATAATTTTTAAAAGACTATAATTGCCTCCCTCTAGATAAAACATCACGAGTCATCAGTAAATTAAAGTGCAGTAGGTAGTTACGTAAAGTAAACCAATCATTTTAACAACATGATGCACTTTGAATGTCATTTCGTACTTAGCTGTCTGCTTTTGTGTGGTGATCCGTAGTTTAATGAATAAAATGACGTTCTGTTGAAAGTTGAGAGGTGAAATTCTGGTGTCAAATAATGGAAGTTACAAATTTTACAAAACACGATAAACCGCAGGGACTCATGTTTTTTCCTGTATGCTCTAGGGATGTAAGAGGCTAATCATAATTTCCATTACCCTTTTGGTAATATAAAGATTTGTAGCGGATCTTTTTCATTTACCTGTTTTCGTTGTTTTTTGGAAAAAAACACCATTAAGACGAAAGCATGCAAGAATGTCTTTCACATCTATCGGTCGTAGGTAGGACGAGAATTCGAAAAAGAGGACGCCGGAGCCATAGCATTAGCCTTGCATTTTACGTTTCCAAGCTTAGTCTATTCACATACGGCAACTTGCAGGATATCCAGTTAGGCCTAAAATATGAACTGATCAAGTGTCTTCTGCAAGGCTTGCCGTCGAAGGAGATAAAGTAGTATTACTGCTCAAACACAGTTTGAAAATTTTTTGAAGTGCAGGATAGAATATACTCGCCGGAGGTTACGTAGCTTTCCCGATAGAAAAGATTTGGACTTTTTGGTTTCACAAAGGATATATACAAACTAATCACCTCAACAATATTCGGAAAATGGGTGATTTTACTTGAACGTTGATTTGTTCTTTATTCTAGTGCTAGCTAAAAGCTCAAACACGTTTTGTCGGCGTTGTGCCTATGTGTGACGCAGTTGAGAGGCCTCCTGCCTATCGGCGAGTCTCTCACCCTTACCATCATGGTTCCTTGATATTTTCCTGTGCTTAATATTAGGCCTTTTGGTGTTTATTAAATCAGCGCATGCACTTAGAAAGATCATTCGACACAAACCTTTTTGGGTTAGATCAAGGGATTTTCTAAAATTTCGTTTGACTTTTTTGTGGAAACTAAATGTTTACTTATGGTTTTATCTGGTTTTCTAAGTAGTGAAGGTGAGCCCTAAAGTTGGATACACGTTCCTCATAACATTCACAAACCAAAAGTTAGTTTTGAGCGCAATTAAGCTGTGTTTTCTGCTACAACGGAGGTGCTGACGTATTCTCCCACAATAAGGACTACTTTATGATAAACAACGAATTCACAGGCATTTTCAGCTGCGAATAAGGCATGCCAAGTTTACATCCAGTTATCGACAAGGGGTTTGTGGTGGAAAATAACAAAGTTCTAACCGACTGCCCTAGCAGTCAGGGGTTTCTGCAGGCGTAATTCCCACAGAATCCCAAATATCTGAAATCGGAGTCCCAGTTGTGAACCATAGGTCTGCCCCGTCAGGCAGACCGATCCTACCTAACCCTCACCGCTTACAAGAAGTCAATCGAATTAAATCGCAAATTCACGTGAGTCCCACATTCACGGCGTGACTCACATCCGTGTACGCGACGCGCCGTGCACACCACCTTACCAGTCGACAGACGGAGGTTGAAAATACAGAGAGCAACCACTAGAACAACTGCCCCACATACAAATAACTTAATTCTGTTTGCGCAGAAGGACACAGTCTCTGTGGGTTTTTGTGAAAACTTGCTGCACCGTCATGTTGATGTGAAAACGAAGTGAAACAGACTGTAACCAAGCCAGAGACGTGCCTTGACGGCCTGATACAAGACAGGATTCTGCACAGGTCACAAACTTCACAGGCTGCGACATGGACAAATTCAGTCCATGTAAGCAGTGGGCTGAAAGAACGTAGTCCGTATTTCCAAATCACTGGGGAAAGTCGAAGATACAAGTCTTTTGAATACACCTGAAGGGTATATCAGTGTACCTTTTTATGGCACCGTGGAGGCGTTCGTCATAGCGCGCAAGATAAAGACAATGCTTCTTTACCGATTCTTAGAAAAGAACTGTAACTCCTCTATTCATGAACATTTCGAGTGGAAACCCGAATTACCAAAATAGCTTGGCAGCTGGCTCTAAACCTCTTCGCTCTTGTCCTATAACAACGAAAGCTGACATCACGACGCTTAGGGTTCGTTTTAACGACTATGGTTGCGAGTGAGAGTCGATCGGCGGAAAGACCAACCTTTTTCTTCGGACTTTTAACACACACACAAAACCCCACATTCGGAGGACTACAATGTCAATGAGCATTCTGAAAAACAGCAATCATCGGTGGTTGAACAGAAACAGGGAACAGTTTTACCAGTTGCACTACTATAAACGAGAATCCCCCAAGAATAGATCAGAATCTCTAAGGTCCTCTGCAAGGGGCAAGCATAATATACTTTAAGAATTACTGGAAATATTTTTCGTATGCATTGGCGTGCTTTGGTAGACTTTTGATGGTGTGCCGATTTTTACTTGAATATAGCATATTTTTCACACTCCGTTGCAGTGTGCCGGAAGCTGTGGGTGCCGATCTAAACTCCTCTACCTTCAGAATGTCTTTCTGTTAAAACCGTAGAAACTCGCAAGGTCAGGATTTAGCGTTGCCGTATACTGAAAAATGGTTCTTTAGAAGCGTCTAACATAAAAATGCGAAGAACATACGACTTACGTCCTGCTGAATGTTTCGTTCGCGGAAAACACAATTTTTCATGAGATGTTCGAACGAAGCTAGCTTGCTAAAGCATTTTTAACAATCTAAAAGTACCTGAATTTTAAAAATGAACCATCGGAATGTCACCCCGTCATATTTTGTGGATTTATCTGGGGCACATGGTTCCTTAACCTATCCTTGAGTTGTATTTCGTAATTTGAAGTTTTTCGTTAACTGTATCCTTATGGATTTCGATTGTTGTCGGCTGAGACACCTGATTATTAAGTATGACGCGTCACACCTTTGAAAGACAGTTCAAGGACATTGCTGATTCGACAAAAAATTAGCCTTTCTTTCAACCGACGTTATACCGATGACAAATGTGTGTTGTCAAATGGCATTTAGAGTGCATGTCAGTGCAGTGAGCAAGGGCTATGAGCTATTGCGGTAATTAAAGTCGCCAATGATTGCAACGTTCTGCTTACATAGCATTCTGCTGTGGATCAGCAATTGAACAAACATAAACAGCAAAAATGAATACAGTGCTACTCAAATGCCAGTTAGGGAGTTTTTTAACGACAGGCGTCAGATTCCATTTCGGACCCCCGAAATCATAAAATGTGCTCGTAGGCTCCCGTCAGACGCCTCTGGTTGAATCGACTATCAACGAGGTCCCAGAGATCGTCCTTATAAATAGCAGTATTTAAGCCCCCATGAATACTAGGTTAAAAAAACATGCAACTCCAGTTGAGGATCACAGTTGCTAGCGTATGGCGGCTTAAGGCAGAGTCATATAAAGTATGGTAAGTAAGTCAGTTTCAAATTCTATTTTCAAAAGAATAAACAACATGGCTGAAGTCTTAAACAGTGAAGCTGGTGCAAATAAGTTCTCAGGTTGAGGAGGGAAAGAACATTTCGGAAAAATAGAGTGTTCAAAGGCTTTCTCAATGGTTGAAATATTTAGTTCAGTTGCAATTGCCAATTTTTTTCACAAGGCGACCTATAAAGCACGCCAAAGGCCCTAACTAACGATTTGCGGAATGCATACATGTTTACCAGAAGCCCTTGCTATATTCTACAAGGCAGTAATATGCGAGTTTATGTTGATATAATTTCATAAAACGCCATACCGACAGGCAGTAAACCGGCTGAGACAATTCTGCGTTGCGTGCTATGCATATTTCTTGCCAACACGTTTTGTCTGCTTTTTCGACTTGTATTTTGGCCACACAGCCCACAAGTTTACTCGAAGTAGCTGAAGACAGAACAGCAATAATTTGATTGTCTTTAAGGAGGGTAATAGGGATCTGTTTGAATTGAAACCGCGGTCAATAGTAGATGCCGGTGTCTGGTAAAATGATTTTCATTAGTCGTGGACAGCGTAATACCCACCGTTAACGAAAGGGTAATGCAATCTAAAGCTGTTTCGGTGGGATTTGTTCCTCCGATTACTCTGTCAGACATTATTTTGCGCGTAAGTTTGACTCACTTGTCCCAGGGAACTGATGTTCTACCAAAACAAGTAAAAAGAGAGAAACCCTGGGACAGTCATCGCTGAAACCTTCGTAAGCCCTTGCCACTGGCCCACAAAGGATAGTCCAAAAGATTTTGTTGTGTCTGCAGGAATACCAATATGTGAGTAGAATTGCTTGACTTTTAGTGATAATGTTCACTATATTATGCCCTCCAACTCTTGTGCGCAGTAATACACGTTGCATCAGAAGGTCGAATATGTTCGTCTTCGTATAAATCTAATATTTTAAACGGACGGGACAAGAAATGAAAGTATAACTACGACAGTTAGAAACATGTTTTCGTGCTAGTTATCGCATACTGATTTGCCAAGTTTACTTACGAGAGTTGGGATCAGTAGAAGCTGGAATGCAGGCATTTAGTAACCTAACGAGTGTGTTGTGTAGGCTTTCGTGTTTTGGTTTGAAAGACATGAAGTTGGTTTTAATTCTGGATGTTCCTTTCTCAGACATGTTCTCCTACCAGACGGAGGGCCTAGTCTTGAATCACTATTGTAGAAAAAATCCTTCATTTAAAAAATGGAAAGGAAGCCACCTCATCATCCATTATGCGGACCGCACAACGCTTTGGGCAAATTGTGACAGAACTGCTTGAAACCCAGTCGACTTTTACAAGTTATAAATCCATTACGTGAGCCTAGTAGTCATCTGGTGGATTCTAGGTGAATTACTTAGGAAATCCTGCTTGGGCAGTCAACTTACTGTATCAGATTTGGTGGATTCCAGACGTTGCAGTAGGTTGGGCGGGTAATTTGACCCAAGTGTGATAAAACTCGCGTCGTCCGGCGGGGCCTCGTAGCTCAGGTGGTTAGAGCGTTGGCTGTACTAAAGCCTTCCCCCTTACTGCGTGGGTTCGAATCCCACCGAGGCGCCGAGTTTTTCACAGTTGGGTCAATATGAATTATTCAAAATCTGCCAAAATATCAATGAACTTTATGTTTATCATTCCAGCAACTGTCACCCGCTTCAAATGTGCATCATGGTTGTCATATCTGTGTCATCGTCTCCAATCAGAGGAAACTGTGTGTTCAGCAAGGTCTGTCTTCAAAGCTCATACCTTCGCTAGATAGCGTTTCAGGGCTCTGTAGGTCGTGCAGAGCTCTCTAGACTGATCAAGCTACTCGTGTTTGTGATAAAACCGCAAATTTGCCTTTCATTCACAAAATAAATTGTCTAGTTGATCAGTTTAACCATCAGCACCTATCACCAGATTATTTGTTTTTGAGTAACCAGCTTAAAGACTATTATTACTAAGCAGACAAAACGGCCGCCATTGTGGTCGTGTTCGGTGGCTGATGTTCCTTTTTTAAATGTCATAAGGCCTTTGGTAGAAGAGTAGGCTGTTCATAACAAACAGCTGGTTGAGCGGTTAAACCACCGAAGGCAGGGGATACGGACAAGTAGGCAGACTCAGGATTATCTAACACCCTCTTCAGCCACAGCCACGCGAGACCAACGTCTGAGATAGGAAACTCATCCTGCACATGTTGATATATAGCAACTACTTACGCATGATTTTACAGTAAGTGACCTTAATCATGAAATGTGTCAACATTTACGAATGATTGCTAATCATTCGCAAACCGACACCATTCCATGAATCCAATGTCTATGTTAATTATGTACAAGTTTAAAAGAATTAAAAACACAAAAGAAGTAATAAAAGCAGTGTTGCGATGTTTAGAAATGTCGATTTATTTTGATGTGCGCAATATCCCAAAAACGTCAGAAATGGCTCTAATTTATTAAACTTCGTTTTTAGATGTATAGAATGTATTCTCATACCAAAAACGTAGTAAACATGAAAGTAGAAATATGACAACGTCTAATAATAGTGTTTCAGTGAAGTTAACATGTAAGTATCGTTTAATAATTAGTGTGACTTCATAGATGACGGTTTGTCAACTGCCTACATTCTGAGTGTAGATTCCAAGACAGTTTTCCAGGGATTCGTGTTATCCTTGACTCGTTTGAGTTTAATGAGGAGGGGTTCAACAAGAGAAACTGGATTTTCCTTGCTTTCACCGATGGGGACATCGTAGGGACGAATGTTTTCATAAGGTGACATGCTGTGAGGCCGGTCGGTGCCTAATAAATTTAAATAGAACTGACAGGCGTGATAGTGTCTATAGAGACAACTTTTCTTTCGTTAAATTAATTTACGCTTTTCCTTCGTTTTGGATTACGCTGAGTTTCAGATCGGCCTCGAAATGCTGTTGAATACTTCCTAATTTTCAGTCTTTTCACCCGATCGTCCATAAATATCGATCCTGAATTATCTGTCTGTTAAGAACTTTAAAAATATGATTATTCTCGAAGGTATTTACCGAATTATTGTGTTTGGGCGCTCCTTTTCACGAAGATGGTCGTTTGAGCCACATGTAAAAACTCATTCACACATTACACTTCCTTATCGAGAAACGTGGCTGCCAACAACCAAAGTTAGCAAGGAATATGCATTCGATCAATAACAAAGCTTTCCTTACCAAGTTACCTCTTTAGGAGGTGCCTTAATACCGCACTCCGTTGACGTATCTCTGTGTACTTTGATTTTTGCACGCTGAGACCAAATAAAAATTTGACACTTTTGGCCGTTTCTCTTACGTTCTTTAACAGTGCTTATTCTTTTCTACCGTAAACGGATGATCATGTCTTCCTCTATACAGCGGCGATTTCCACTGTTTTTGCTCGCCTTTAGACTCCGTTCTTCGATTATGAGTACACGGCAGAGCGCCCATATAAATACTGATATTTTTCTGAAACTGTTACTGTTTTGCTCGTTCTTTTTCCGAATAAGATGTGCGCAAAAGCTAAACTACACGACAAGTAGTGTTTTATATGTTCAAGACTGGAAATGACCATTCGGTGGTGGTCATTTATGTGACATCAGGTAGAATTTTCCAAACGGCAAAACAATTTCAGCCCATTTAAACGAAGGAATCCCTATCTGCGTTATCACTGCGCTTTAGGGCACCTAATCACACAGATCTGCTATTTCAACATTTAGAAATTGATAGAATTTCTGGTTTTTTTAAAATAACCTTTGTGTTAGCAGGTTGATAACCATGGTTTACATCAGACATAAAATAAATTTTAAAGTTCAGCTAAATCTGTGTATTAAAGCTCTCGTAGGTAACTTACAATCCTTCCCATGAAAATGCCGCTTAGATGCGTAACCGGAGTCTAGGACATGTATTAGCATAGGAAATTGCACGACTATATTCCAACGTCCATTTTCACCAAAATTTACTGATATGTTTTTGATATAATTACGCAAGCACAAGTTCTGCACAAGAAAAGGACATTTCATTGAAGGCTGTGGATGAGTGAACAAAGTGCGCAACGTTAAAGACGTCCAGAAATCCTCGCATCAGTTTCCGTTACCAGATTTCATGAGATAGGTCACGTACTGTATGTATGCTTCACAATGAAAACAGTGGTTATGTATGATGAAGCTTTTGAAATCTACAATCAGTGACCAGTTTTATGAAACGTTAGGGGAAATTCTGAAGAGCATTTTCGACTAGGAAGGTTTATATAAGTGAGGTTGTAATTTCGATCACCTTGTGGCCTATCCTCGCAATACTTCCGACAAGGCGGGATGTACTCTTTAGAACGCATTCCTTTTCGGCAAGCTGCGAAAATCGCATTCGGTCACATAATGTAGGTTATAAGGAGGAGAGTAAAAGCAAGTGAATTTTCTAACAATGTCCTTAGGAGTGTATATGGATCAGCATCGAACTAAGGTGGCGCACACCCGTATCATTCGACACTAGAGAACAAAGCGCTTTGGCCCTCCGCAGGCATTAATAACGATTATTCATGTATGTTTTGGCAGATTTTTAAATAATTCATATTGACCCAGTTGTGAAAAAATCGGCACCTCGGTGGGATTCGAACACACGACAGTAAACCAAAGGCTTTAGTACAGCCAACACTATCCATCTGAGCTACGAGGCCCCGTCGGACGACGCGAGTTTAATCACATTTGGGTCGAGTTACCCGCCCAACCTACTGCAACATCTGGATCCACCAAAGCTGATACAGTAAGTTGACTGCTCAAGCAGTTGGGTCAATATGGATTATACAAAAAATCTGCCAAAACGTCTATGAATTACGCGAGCCTGGTAGTCATCTGGTGGATTCTGGGTGAATTACTTAGAAAATCCTGCTTGGGCAGTCAACTTACTGTATCAGATTTGGTGGATCCCAGACGCTACAGTAGGTTGGGCGAGTAACTTGACTCAAATGTTATTAAACTCGCGTCGTCCGACGGGCCTCGTAGCTCAGGTGGTTAGAGTGTTGACTGTACTGAAGCCTTCCCCTTTCTGTCGTGGGTTCGAATTCCACCGATGCGCCGAGTATTTCACAATTGGGTCAAGAGGAAAAGAGATTATGCTGAAAAGCAGCTGGCATGGAGGGAACATCACATCAGGAGAACGCATAAAGACACCCGAAGGTAGTCCTGAAATCATGACAAGTACTCCCGTGTAAAGTGGGCGGGCGCTGCTTACAAGTTCGATCCGCACTGGGTCATGACTTTTCGTACGCATAAAGTATCATGTTCTCAACGCCGGAATGTATCCACGTCAGATAACTGTAAAGTTCTTTGGCGTGATGCAAGTGTGTTAGAAAAATCGGCGGTCAGATAGGGCAAAAGTTCAGGAAAGATAACCGGATGGCGTAACGCCAGTATTTTTGGTGACACCCAATGCCAGGAAGAGTGAAAACGGTTTTGGTTGCAAAGTGTGACATTACTACTTCCCCGGGTACTCCGTTCCGGACACCGCCAACTCTCCATGTATCGTCGATGCCCGGAGGAGACTTCTTGGGAAAGTAATAGTGACGGATCCAACAAATACTTCTAAAAGAAAACCGGACGTATTGTTAGTCGAAGAATACCCCTCAACCGAACAGGAAAGCTCTGTATCACCAAACCATTGTCTTACACATATCTACAGCTAATGTGGATGACTACTATTTCCTATTAGGCGTTCTTCAGCACAGCTGATGGTGCCCGGATTGCAGTCCCACACGTTTAAAATAATACTATGCGAGCTGCATGTGTTACTGACAACATTGTAGTAGCGCTCGTATATTAACTCGAATATTGCATGTCCCGATTTCAATAGAATTTAATACACTGAACTACATTTGGTCGAGGCGGCTACGGAAGTTGTGGCAGTTACTCATGTAATCAGTTTCATGCACCGGCCCATTGACTGTGGTCTACCAAGTACTTTGTCACTTTGAATAGAGCAACAATCGCATGCAGTTTAGTACAAAGAATGAAGAATCCCGAACGATAAGGATTTCAGCTGATGCGTCCTGAAGTCACGCAAACGTCGATTTAGGCCACTTCTCTGCAGCCTCCGACGCCGATGGCTTGCGCAGTGAATAGTAGAGAACGCCAGCTGCAAGAGATTATCATCCGCCTTTCTTGTTTCTAATATTAATCACAATAGAAATCGGTCTTGAAAAAATGATCCAGTTCATCTTCGACCACATAAATCCTGCGGTTTGCGGACCGTGGGTTGAAAATCCGACCTGCTATCGTCTTTTCTAGGTTATGCAAATAAGTCTGCATGCTTTGGCATTACTTGTAACGTTTTTTGATTGCGTATTCTACAGTCAGACTCTCTTGGAATAATTTTACCTGTAAGCTCCAAAACTGGCGTGGGTTGGAAGTTAGAGAATAAATTTTAAAGCAAGATAGGCTAAATTAATACATGCAGAGGACAGAAAGAAACTCAGGCGAAGAACTGTACAATTGTATAATTTGCATACTAGAGACAAATTTGCTATAAGCCATTTCTTCCTTTAAATCCCTTCCCTCAAGTCGGGGCATGTGGTCGATGGATTTGTTCGGGAATTTCGCTGCGAAGACAAGGTACTGAAATACTTCAGCAAGCACATAAAGGAGGTGTGTGCTGATCTCAAGGTCAGTCCCTGCGGAGCCAACATTCTCCTCTCATTGCCCCAAAGACTTTCGATTGAATACCGCGAACGTCTCACTGAGGTTATCATCGAGGGTCTTGGTGCCAAGTCCGTGTTTTACGTACGTCAACCTCTGTTGGCAGCCTACTCTTCGGGTTGCACCGGCTGCATGATCGTGGATTCCGGCTACATGAATACTGGCATTTTGGCAGTCAACGATCTCCTTCCGATGGAGGACAGCGAACGTGTTCTGCCCCTGGGCGGACGAAATGTGGACCGATACCTGCGGCAACTTTGTGGCCACTCTCTGGACTCCTATGATGAGGCAGATCTAGATCACATCAAGAAGAACTACTGTTCGGTCGGCCCTGGTCAAATTAAACCGAAGGCCCCGGAGGCGGGCAAACGTTCCGTCCTCATGCCGGACGGTCAACGCCTATTTCTTGGCTCAGAACTGGAAGCGGCGCCTGAACTTTTGTTTAATCCCGCTCTAGCTGGTTTGCAGGACCTGATGCCGATTGATCAGGCGGCAATTCGTGCCGCGTTGGCGTTGGATCAAAACATATCCTTCACCGTGCTCGAAACTGTTGTTTTGGCTGGCGGAAACACCATGTTCCCAGGCACCAGTGAGAGGATGAAACTCGGCATAGCTACCCGAACAGTGCCGCGCATAAACAAACAAGTGCGATATCACCCGATGGGACCGCTGGCTGTGTGGGTCGGTGGTGCGGCTATTGGCCTGACAAACACTTATTCAAAGATATGTATTAGGCAGGAGGACTACAAAGAGGTAGGGGCGAGCATTGCCTCGCAAAGGTGGCTCTAGCTGAATGCCATCAATCTCAGGGAACGAAGCGCGCGAGAAAGATCTGCGTGTGGCGCTGTTTGCAGAACCTCACTCGCGTGAATGCACGCGCTCCTATTGTACAGTATTTTAATTAACTCGGAACTTGCTATTCACCCGATTTGGGGGTATTTTGATATTTATTTTGAACAGTTTTGCTGTATATCACCGCATAAAAGTAAAAAATGGAGAAAACGCACATTTTGAAAATACTCAGACTTGCATAAAAGCGTTTTTCTTCATTGTCATTCGCAAAAACACCTTCATTTTCCTTCGTCTTTGTAAGCAATTTCCTCTTGCATATTATATATATATGTAGATTAGAAATAGATGGAATTCCTTGTCCGAGCACAGAATCCCTTGTTTTAAACGGTTAATAAGTCAACCGTATAATTCAACTGTACATAACTCATAGTCTGAGGTCAGGTTGGGAAGCCTGCCTCAAAAAATTACGCAATAAAGTTACGTCAATTCCCGAAGAGTTAAACAACCTCCCAATTTAATCTTTAGGAGGTCTTTTTCAACATATGCATATATAGAGACAAAATGAGATTACCGGTAAAAACAGGGGAGACTGGGATGACAATTCCTGATTAACCATCGCCTGACAGTCTTACACGACCCCAGGTTTGGGGACACCTGAGAATCCAACCACGTTCTTGTGGCTATTGCATGTTAATAAGTCCATTGCTCTGAAGAATGATCCATGGGCTCGTTGGCCTGTCGGGCGCGATCAGGAATATCAAATGTTTTAGGAGCGGATTTACCTCTCGGAACGCACGTTCGTCCCTTTGTGCTATATGTGCATATGCGCACCTGAGTCACATACATCAGGGGCATGATCAAGTCTGCTTCATATCTGCTTAATGTGGGATTCGGCACTCAATTGTGCAAGCTGAACATGCGTCTGTTGCCCTCCGGAGACAGGTACTGTTTGCTCGACTTCATTCCAATTTTGTCTGATTTTTGCGGCTTGGCATCAAACGCGTTTCCGGAGTTTTCTGTTAGCGCTCAAGTAATCAAGGTAAATCTGTCAAGCTCCGTCCAAACCACTAAGCCAATATTTATAGTATAAATAACGTCGTTTTTAAAAATCACTTGCTTTTCGCTTTACACAGAAGGCAGTCACATAATGGATTGCTTTTTACTAGAAAAAACCGAATATTGAGGCAGGAATGGATTATCTGAGTTCACTACAGGGATGCCCCGAAGCAGTATTTTTGAAATACTAGTATCCTGAAAGAAGTTTTAAGAGGAGAGAGCGCCATTTTACGGTCAATGCTCTCCCTGTAACCTACAAATCTGTGGTTTCCACTAAATTCCTTGAGATATTTTCTTATCTAGGTGCCGCAGGAATGGATGTCTGGGTTAGATGTTTCATTGAGATAAGCAGACTGACATACGAGAAAACTGATGAGTGCTCATAGCGCGCAACAGTTTCTGGGTACACCTTAAGTTACATTGATATGCAACGCTGGTGTGTCCTTTGAAGTTCACTTTCACGCCGACGACCTTGGAGTCACAGGGGCTGCGTTGGGACGTGTGGACACACGTGATTATCTTTTTGAAATGCCGGCAATAAGAAGTACGCAAGTGCCAAAAATGAAAATTTATTTCAACCTCATACTTAAGGGCTATTTTACAAGACGATCTAAGCAGGTTTCTGCAGGATCAAGCCATTCTAGGGGAGACTAGATCGGGCTTTTAAATTTCCTCAGAAGTTAATTGTTAACTTGGAGTAGATCAGCCTAGTGGAGACCTGTAGGCTCAGATTGAGATTGGATATGAATATTTGGGCCGAAATCCGTCGTCACGGCAGAATAACGGCGTAATATTCAGAAATCGCAAAGAGGCAGCCAGTAACATAGAATTGTGTAATTACCTACAATGCTGACAACACGGGTACTAGTCAAAAGCCAAGACACGCGTGTTTCGTCGATCTTTTGCTGCTGCCCGACGCGGGTGCGAGGGGGTCGGCTAATCAGCGGATCCCCCAGCCTTCCCCGTGCGTTTTCGGGTAATATGAACTGCAGTTTCGTCTTCTCTTGTTTACTTTCCGAGGAAACTGATGCACGAACGCGAAGCAAATGCTTCGGAACAGGCCTTTTCATATACCAGTAAACACACGGGGAAGACTGGGTGACCCACTGATGAGCCGAACCTCTGACAGCTGCGTCAGGCAGCTACACAGGGTCGGCGAGGCACCCATGTCTGGGCTTTTGGTTAGTGCCTGTGTTGTCAGTATGGTAAATAGTTGCACAATTCCATACTACTGGCCGTCTGTTGGCGGTTTGTGAATATTACGCGGCTATTCCGCAGTAGCTGATAGATTTCAGTTAAAATATTTATATCAACTTGCAGACTGTGCCTGAAAAAAACTGCTTCGGAGAATTAACTCCAATTTCGCGCATTAATTTCCTCGAAAAATAAACAGGGCATAGCACGATATACTATAAGTGGGCTAACTCGTGAAATGTCAACCGAAATTCCGTAAGGCTTTTTCGTTCCAAAAAGATTGATTAAGTAGGGTTGTAAAACTAGTCCGCCTACAGCATAATTCACTAATATTTCAGTTACCTCAGGATGCCGACTTTCGAATGAACTTCCTTCCGGCCGCATGCAAAAACTGCATTCTGTAACATGACTACATAAGTGGCAAGCATTTTCCTCATTGGTCTTCGATGCCCCTAAATGTCCAGTTATATTTTCTGGAAAACATGCATAAAAATATTCACCCTTTTGCTCATTCGGTAGAAAATTACGTCTTATTCTAATCTTGGGCTCGAAGGAAGGGTATAATTCGGTTTTCAAAAGCTTTTTCATTTCCCAAATAAAATTGAACCCGCTCTACCGTTATACTCGCATTCGGGATTTCAAAACTACAAGCCGCATATTTTCCGCGTACGGAAAACCACACACTTCTCTACGGTGATAAAGGGGAACCATATAGGATTCATGAAATTAAGCAGTGGATTTGATCCATATTGTTAACTTTACGAGCCACATCAGTAAATGCAGAGAGACGACGATTTATGAACGGCCATTTCACGGTATTAAAAAGGCCTACAATTAGAATCATTTTTAAACTGAATGCTGCACCTCCTTCGAGCATAAAATAAGACGAAGAAGTAATTTTCTGCCGAATGAGCAAAAGAATGAATATTTTTATGCATACTTTCTAGGCAATATAATTTGACTTTTGGGGCATCGAAGATCAATGAGAAAAATTCATGCCATTTATGTAGTCCTTTTTTACAGAGTGTAGTTTTCACATGCAGCCGGAAGGACGTTCATTTGAAAGTCGGCATCCTGAGGTAACTGAAATATTAGTGAATTATGTTGTGGGCGGACTAGTTTTACAACCCTACTTAATCAATCTTTTCGAAACGAAAACGCATTTAGGAATTTCGGCTGACATTTCACGAGTTAGCCCACCTACTGTACTGTGTTAGTCACATACAGTACCATACTTGACAGCACAGCTACTGGCTAAAAGACCACACACGTTTTCTACAACTGCAGGAAACAACTGCCAGGAGTTCATCTTATCAAGGGCCTATATGTCTCAACCAGACTGATATACTCCAAGCTAGTGATTAATTTCACAGGAAACTAAAATGCTGCAATTTCCAAACTGGCATATCTACTGGCATAGTTTCTACTTGTGAGATTTTTTAATATTGTGAAATGGCCGTTCATAAAACGTCATGTCACGGCATTTACCAATGTGACTTGTTAAGTTATCAATATGGCTCAAATCCACTGCTAAATTTTATGAACCCCTTGTGGTCTTCTCTTAATGCCATGGAGAAATGTATGGTTTTCCGTACGCGGAAAATATACGGCTTGTAGTTTGGAAACCCTGAATGCAAGTGCAACTGTGAGTGGGGTTCAAAATTACTGAGAAATTGGAAAAGGTTTTGAAAACCGAATTATACCCTTCCTTCGAGTATAAAACTAGAAGAAGGCGTAATTTTCTACCGAATGAGTGAAAGAATGGGGATTTTCAAGCATGTTTTCTATGAAATCTAATTAAACTTTTAAGAGCATTGAAAATCAATGAGAAAAACGTGTGCTACATAAGTTGTCATTGCTTACGAGGTACAGTTTTAAAAGGCGGACAGAAAGAAGTTCTTTTGAAAGCCGGCTTCCTGAGGTAACTGGATTATTATAGAATCATACTGCATGATGATCAGTTTTACAATCCTTCTTACTTAATACTTTCGAAACAAAAACGCATTTGAAATGTTGGCTGACATTTAATGAGTTAGTTCACCTACTGTAGATTGAATACTGAGCAGCTCGTGGGTGTTTCTTTGATTTGGTCATATGTCCTGTCATTGAAAGTCAAAAAATGTACTTTGGTAGATTACGAAGAGTTGCATCAGGGGCTGGATTTTTAGGGGCTCCATCGTTTCGTCGTGCTATAATCGCCTAATCCATTTGTAATTTCTTAATTGCTTCTAATTCTACGGGTGGCATATTGCTCGCGTGCCTCTATAACATCAGGAGAAAAGTGATCTTTTGACGCACAATGTGTTTAGTCTCATCGGTTACGTCAGTTCGTACGAACGTGGCCTCAAAGACAGCAATGAGGTCGGCTGGTGTGGCATCAGCAGTGTTAAAATTGGCTTCATCACTCGACACTGAATTCCAATTCGCTTAACTTCTTCGACAATAAGTTGTTTACCACATTCTCGTTGGTTTTCACTTTAGATTTTAATTTAACGAACTTTTGGTCTATTTTCTTGCGACTTTCTTCCTGTATCGCTCTTACTAGCGTTGATATTGTAAGCAACGGATTCGCCAAGTAATGACGCGCACTCTATCCTTTTTTATTTAATAACAGTTGGGTACTCGTGGAAGCGCAGGTAGCAATCATTGATCGGCATTCTCATTATTTGCCCACGACAGAGTTGTACAACGTTTCTGTCCGCTTTTGTATTCATTGGCGCTTCGTAACGAGGGCTCTTTGGTGTCAGTCCGTCAGGAACGTTTAGATGGATTTTTTACAAAACAAGTAAAAGAAAGCACATTTTGTGCCTGTTTTCTAAAAAAATATATTTTAATTTGCAAGACCATCAAAAATCAATAGAAAAAACGCATGCTACTTAAACAGTCCTTTTTTACTGGATGTGGTTTCTGAAGGATGTCAAAAAGAAGTGCGTACAAAAGCCTACATCCTGGCGAGTCCGAAATAATATAGGAGCATGCTGCACGCTTAACAATATTACAATCCCATTTAAGTAATCCTTCCTAATCGAAAACGCATTTCAGAATTTTGGCCAACATTTCATGAGATCGGCCACGCACTGTATGTCCATCCCAGGCTCTTGTTGAAAAGAAGGCAAAGGTGCGATGGCTGGGACGGTAGCTTTATTAGCCTATGCTTTCAAACTCGAATAGGAGTTCAACATGAGAAACCGTTGGAATACCGTAACGTGTGAACAATTATACAGCTGTACCGCGGCTGGGTCTGGTTTGCGTCGCCTGGCCCAGGATGGTCTACTGGCGTGGTGACGACGTTTTGTCTTGGCGGCGATGTGGGCGGGGCTCGGTTATCACTTGCTCCGCCCACGCAGCCAAGTAGCCTGGCCCGCGTCGCCGCCAAGGTCAAACGCCGTCCTCAAGTCGAGAGACCATCCTGGCCCAGGCGACGCAAACCAGACCCAGCCACGGTACAGCTGTATAAGCGTTCACACGTTACGGTATTCCAACGGTTTCTGATGTGGAACTCCTGTTCGAGATTGAAAGCACAGGCTAAAAAAGCTGCCGTCCCAGCGATCGCACCTTTGCCTTCTTTTCAACAAGAACCTGGGATGGGCATAGGCTCTTCCACTCATAAGAATCTCGAGCGTGATGCGCTTCGCACAGCTCGCAGTTGGGAGACATTCTCTCCACAA
>CACRXP010000694.1:39840-52303 GCA_902702965.1 Spirometra erinaceieuropaei | reverse complement strand
AAGCTGCTTGCCCGTATCTTTTGATTTATTTCAATAGCAACATGAATGTACAGGCCTGAAGAGAGTTAATTGAAAGCAGACGTGCGCTCGCAAAATTACCTTTTGATTTTTTAAATGGGAATTTTCGCAACTATGAACAGATTGTTTTGTGTACATTGAGATTGGCCCAGATGAAAATTTTACAGTACTAATGCAGTGAACGTGTTCCTTGCTGTTGTTTCGCAATGGCAACGGTAGGGTGAAGAACATCGATTGACTGTCGGCAGACTGTGGATCGTGGGAGGATGTTTGTACTTATGGAAGTTTCATAGATGTTTGGCAGATTTTGAAGAATTCACATTGCCCCAACTGTGAAAACCTCGGCGCCTCGGTGAGATTCGAACCCACGACAGCAAGGAGAAGGCTTTAGTACAGCCAACGCTCTAACCACCTGAGCTACGAGGCCCCACAGGAGAACGCGAGTTTAATCACATTGGGGTCAATTTACCCGCCCAGGTTTGTGGACGCCTGAGACTTGGACTCATGTATACGGACTGAGACATAGTTCCCAGTTCGGAGGCAGTGTGCTCAGATGAAGCATGCATCAATTAGCATATCGATTCAGATGCCAAATACAGGTTTGTCAAAGACAAATGGGAGGGAGAGCAGCCAATGCTGATGGACTGACAAAACTACTGTGGACACTTATGGGCGCAGGCTTCGGTCAACCGCAGAATTTTTTAGAAGAAGAATCGTTCTTCGTGCATGGTCAAATGTATAACTCTTTTTGTGCGCAACCTCAAAGCCTGAAAACGAGCTGGGGAACCAGTCTCGAAGGTTTATGCAATAAAGACAAGTTAATTTCCAAAAAATATACATCGTAAGGGGCGCATGCCCATCGCATTATAGGTCGTACGCGTCTCGTTGAACCTTGGGGCTCGATTTAGAGCACCGTAGGCAGTCACACAGTGAACAATTAATGTATGTATTGAGAAACAACTGACAGGGACTGGGACAACTGGATGGCCACTTCTGACTTATTAGCCGTCGTCGGCCAGCCACAACCATCCCCAAGTTTGTGGACGCCTGAGACTTGGACTCATGCTTCTTTCTTTGTTAGTCCAGCGCTCTAATCAGTGAGCTACGGGTTCGTTCTTCTGTCGGTTGCAGTCGAGAATGCTGTGTTAGGTGTGTGATCGTTGAGCGTGCCTCTTTTAGATTTTAAAGTGTAGTATTGGGAGAGATGCACTACTTCGATTTTTGCTTTGTTATTCAGGTGTAGTATCCATCACCACAATGTAGTATGTACTTTTCTTAGGATTTACTATGGTTCAATCGATAAATGGCGGCGTTGCTAATATTCCGACCGGAGAGCTCATCAGTCAGTCATCAGTCAGTAATCAGTCAGTCATCAGAGCTACAGTCAGCTGTTCTCACGATGGGGTAATTGGCCGCAATGGCCCCTTCTTAACATGGCCTCAGTTGGGATTTGAGCCTCCTTGCGCCCCCGTGAGCGGACCAGGCCTGGATGGCACACGCAGACAGGCGGTTTAGTCCTGCTGGTTACTTGTTGGTAAATGCAAAGACATGACGTTTAAAAATGCGTGCTTTTTGTTTTGCTGTCTGGGAATTCCAAAGTTCGTAAAAGTCGGTCAGGCGTTTTTGAGCTAATGACTTCAAGAAAAATAAGGCTTGCTGAAAATGAAGACGCCACAAGCAAAAAGCTAGCTTACGTCTCAAATCAGTACTTTGATTCAAATTCGGACACTATGTCCACGTGGTGTCGATCCATTAAACTCTCGCCAACTCTGTTTGTTCGCAAAGATATTTTTTGTCACGTTCCATGGGTGTGGTCACTTTTTTAAAGTTATTGATTCTTCTCCCTCCACTCACAAGCCAAACTTGCTCGACGGACGTTTTTACTGCAAGCCCCTGTTGACTAAGGCTTCATAAATCTCGAACACGTTAGGTTTACTTGGTTTAACACAGCAATCGATAGTTTGGATTCTCTAGTCTTCCCAAGTGTAAAGGCGTGGCCTCAACTAACTGATGATTTTTCATAGCCTTTGGCGTGCAGGAGTGCCCGATTGAGTAACTGATTTCAGTAATAAGCGGACTTTCAAATGAGCATCTTTCCTTTGATTTTCGGCGCCTTCAGCAATGACGACATCCTTAAAGACCTCAGTGGTCTAATTAAGCAGGCTTGATTTCTTAATATTACCCCTGTATTTTTGAATATAACCTACTTTTGAATCAGTCCTAATGCTTCTCAGCCGTATGCCAGTAGCTTTTTGAGGCAAATTCAAAAATGCCTGAACGTCCCTGTAAAGAGTCACCTGATGTCACTGGGATATTAAAATGCATGGGAATGGTGTTGCCCGTTTTGTGAGCACACTTAGTTAACCTGAAGGTAGGTAGGTAATTACAAGAATATATGTGCCAATGCTGAAAGTTTCCGCATTCTTATAAATTACTCAAAATATAAATTTTGCACTATCCTTATAAGGCAACTTTGCAGAATGCATGCATTTTCAAGAAATGGGGGCAATAATTCACTCACTGGACAGTGTTTTTACAAATTTAGGCATCTTAAATCAACGGGAGGAGGAAACGGTATAAGTCGGGAATTGCCAACTATATGCATAAAAGTAGGCGTTTTTGGTGGAGTTTTTGATCCAGTCACGTCCTCAGCGTCTCGAACCCCGACAGGGCGGCATTCTTTGAAATGAACCTACTCGAGGACGTGGTGTTGCAAAAATGTTTATATAGGCTCGTTGTTAATAGTTTTCTTGTTTTTCTTTGAATTACATGGTAAACTTCCACTTACTAGCTTGCTGCAAACAAAACACCATGGCAGTTTTGACTTTTTTTCGAATTACTTCCCGGGGTTTCCTAACTGCGCGCTGTGAGGTCCCACCCGTAAATCCACCATTCGCGTAATACACGCTTCATTGGCTACCATTTCCTAACCCCGGTCATATACTTTATCATTGCCGAACTCACATCACAGAAGCAGTCCTCATTAGTCGAAATTTAAGTTAGGCAGGCGAATGAGCAGACATTCGGTCTAAAGCCAACGTGATAAGCCATGCAAATTCCCCTATAATTATGCTCTCTATCAATATACTCTGCAGCCTCATCTGTGCGAACAAGAATTTATGGTGGCATTCCAAAGGTTTGAATCAGTGTCTCATGAATTTGGATGCAAAATGCATCCTCGGGACTAAATAGTTCTTCGCATGGTTGTGCTTTTGATACCTGTCCGGATACTTGCTTTCTGACCGACCTTTAGGAGGGCATTCCTCTGGACTGATGTATACGAGGAATTTTAATGTAAGTCACCAGCTTCTATCTGTCCCACCAATACATGTTTTCCGGTTTTAAAAAAGAAAACTGATTATTTCACAGTTGCATTTGGACTTGCTTTCTTTGGCCGGCTTGTCATCACTTGACGTGACGCGCACATCCGTAAAAATAACGACGTGATTTTGAGAAGTGCTCGTTTAACCTACGAGGAAATCTGTACCCGGCTGTCAGATTGAACGCTGTTGTCTGTAAATGTTTCCGCTGAAATGCTTTTACTCTTAGAATGGAGTCCTGTTTGCCTCCTCCCCTTCTTCCGGAGTGCATCTGTAGCCGACAACCATCATTACACTGCCTGGGCCTATGCCCAATGTTCCTCTGCGTCCGGGTCGAACACCTTCCCAGCGAACGGTCCCAGGCGTACTGAGCATGCATTCAGATCGATTGTAACACTCATCCACCCCGACGGTCACAACTGTCTATGCCCCAGTTGAACATGATCTCCCCCCCCCCTCGGGTAATGCGGCACAAAGCACTTGCGCCTGCTCCCACAAACACATAAAAGCAACCGACACCACTGTCCCACCCTAATCTTGACGCCGTCAGCAGACTCCCTGGCCTTGCAGGTAGCCGCTGCCGCCTGTGAGGGCAGCTCATGATACTCATGCCCTATTTGAGCATGCAGCACACACCACCTGGACGCAAGGCACTTACGCCTGTCCCCCACAGCTCGACTGTCGTTTCCGACGATGTCCGCCGTATGCCTCACAGCAAGGCGGAGCAGGGCCCGTGACTTGCGTGCGGAACAGGTTAGTGTGATGATAGACTGGCGCAGCATCTATCGCACTCTCTTCTCCTCCCCCACCCGGATCAGGTATCGAGACAGAATCAAGCAGACCGGAGGCGGGGGAGGGCACAGGTGGATGGCACGGTGGAGCCCGCACCTTGGCGCTCCACTTCACACCACCTGGTCCACACAGCAAATGACCAGGTTTTTGACCAACAACAGGGGTGGGGGGTGGCAGGGATCCCAGTGTGCGCGACGCACGTCGGCAACGGGGTCTGCCGCCGCACCCCAAATGCTGGCATTGGTTATGATGCGCAGCCAGAATCCGATAGGGTCCCCGTGTCGGTCCAGCACATCTACCACGTGACCCGTTTAGTGGACACACCTGCTCCCACAAACGCATAAAAACAACCGATACCACTGTCTCACCGCCGTCAGTAGACGCCCTGGCCTTGCCGCTGCCGCCTGAAAGGGCAACACAGGGTTCTGTACATAAGAACTTTTTGTGGCGGTCAAGGATGAGAGATCAACTTAAACCACGCACAATAAGTTCGTTCCGTCTAATGACAGAATTTAGGGAGCTGTGAGGACTAGTTTATTCTGTACACAGGGCAGGCTGCCGTAAGTTGGCTGTTTGCTTGCAACAGAGAAAAGCGTCCGTTCACAGAGAGCGTCAGTCGCGGTGTCTCTTTACGCGGGCGTGAGTGTCTGGGTCAGCAGGAAGGGGGGAATGACTGTCTGAGTGGTGGTCGTGTGATTGGACAAATTAGGGGAGGAATGGAGGACGCATACTCACATGGCCTCACGGGAATCAAGCCAAACCGATCGATGCGCGTTAGGTGATACTAGTTTGTGTGGGCAGCCCGGGGTCACTGCAGCTGGACAGGAGGTGCCCCAGTTCTAGCCGGAGGGGGTGGTCGTGTGTCAGCGGCCTGTCGGTGCTTGTCGCGGCCATCGACCGACAAAACGGAGCCGGAGAAAAGGGGGGCTGGAGCGGCTGCTACATTCTCATTCTGATGTCCCCTCTCATGTCGTGTTAATAGGGGAATGGCTGGATAGTTGCAGCACTTCGAGTACATTAGCAAACTTCAGTCTATACAAACTCGTGTTCCATTTCGATAGCGGGTTAGGACTTGAACTCTTTCAATTTGCCGAGACCTTCTCTCCTGCCTGGCTACAGAACAGGCATTATGTACAGACAGTCATTCATAAAAAGGAGCCGAAGTGAGATATTACTAAATTGCATGGTGCGCTTTCTGAGATAGATTGTAAGTCATCAATCATTTGTTGAATTCTTTTTTACGCTCCCGGACTTCTTTCTCCTGAAGGTCTGACAAGCGTAGCACTGACGACAGAAGATTTTCTACCTCGAAATCGGTCCGCTACCCACCACGTGAATATGTCCATGCTGAGTGAGAATCCAATTACAACAAACACACTATACGTCAGTACGGAACCGCTGGACGGCCCATTCGTTCAGTGCTAAGAAAATTGAATATGCTTTGTGTCTTGAGCGTTCGTGGAGGTTTGCATCGGATGTGGCGGGCACAGTTGGTTAGACTGAAAAAAATAAAAACCTAAATATTAGGACTTATAAATTCCGTTTTGCCTGCAAATAACTGACGTCTGTTGATTGATTAATTAGCCTTTGGAGGTCAGGCCCAACATTTCCTCATTTGTCCCTAACATGTGAGCGATGAAAGCCAAAATAGCCACTGAACATTAGTCATGGAGGTGATGGGAAGGGAGGAGTCTGACAGTGAGCTGCGCTTTTAGCTCGTTGCTGTCGAGCGACGTGGACGGATCTTGGACCAGGGTAGTTTGAGGGATTGTATGAACCTCTTCTGCAAACAAAAAGCCGGGTTGGCTAACGGTATGGCCACTGCCTCTGCCGTTACAAATATCCCATGTTGCAGGAACTTGGAGTGTCTCGCCAAAAATTTGTAGATGACACGAAAGGCCTGATTGATGGCTATATCAACCAAGTAGGGCACAAGCGTGCTAGAAATGGACGTTCCCGTGCCTTAAGGGTAAGGATAGGCTGCCCATTCAGATTTCTTTAATGTGTCCTGCGCCTTCAATTGCTCGTATGAGGCAGGCTATATTAATCTAACAACAAGGTGCCAATCCAAGCGAATATAAGAGCACCGGCCCTCTTGCCTAAGTCAAGCTAAGATAAGTCTATCTCTAGCATGGTTATGGCTCACGAGGTTGACAGTAGTCATTGGGTTGACGTCAACAAAGCATTGCGAGTCGTCTATTACATGCCAGCGAGACACTTCAAGTTCCTGCGACATGAAATATTTGTAACGGCAGACGCAGTGGGCATACGGCAAGTCAACCCAAGCTTTGTGTTCGCAGAAGGCGTTTATACAAGCTCTCGGGCCACCCTGTGTCAAAGTTATTAACAAGATGAATCCTTACTATTATCGTGTGTCCGATATGAGAGCAATTGGTATTTCAACCGCCACGAACCACCGTCTCCACAGCAAGGTGGGTGCAGGGTCGGTGACTTGCGCGCGAAATAATTTATAATAATTCATTTTGACCCAACTGTGAAAAACTCGGTGCCTCGTTGGGATTCGAACCCACGCAGTAAGAGGAAAGCTTTAGTACAGCCAACACTCTAACCACCTGAGTTACGAGGCCTCGCCGGACGACGCAAGTTTAATCACATTTGGGTCAAGTTACCCGCCCAACCTACTGCAACGTCTGGAATCCACCAAATCTGATACAGCAAGTTGACTGCACAAGCAGAATTTCCTAAGTAATTCACCTAGAATCTACTAGATGACCACCAGGCACGCGTAATTCAGAGGTGTTTTGGTAGATTTCAAATAATTCACTTCGACCCAACTGTGAAAACTCGGTGCCTTGGCGAGATTCTAACCGAGCGTTGGCTGTACTCAAGCCTCCCCTCGCTGTCGTTGGTTCGAATTCCACTGAGGCAGCGATTTTTTCACAGTTGGGTCGAAGTGAATTATTTGAAATCTACGAAAACACCTCTATTTTATAATAGTAAACTTGCGCTGCATCTGACGCACTTTTGTTCTGCCACTCACTTGGGCCCGGTGTCAAGATGAATTCAAGAAGACCGGTAGGGCGATTGGACGCGGTGTCTGGTACTGTGAAATAGCCTGTCTATGCGTGTCGTATACTACCTGGCCTCCGCGAGACACATCCGGTTTTCACACAAGGGGGGAGGAGTGGACGCCTCGGATTTCACATGCACATGTCTACTGCATGCCTACACAACTTGCGTGATATTATCTTTTCATGTTACAGGAAACTAAAGTCATGCTGGGAATTGAAGTAAAAGCTCTCCATTGCAGTCCAGATAATATTCAGTATGTATAACGGTTGCTAAGACAGACTGCGAACAGTGGGATTCTGTCTGGATCGTCCGTATTCTGCATATACTTATAACGGCTTTACTGATTAAGGTCTCTTTTTCACTGAGTGAAAACCATTTTGGTAAGACGCCATTGTGTCGAGGTTTTAATGGTAACTTCCCACGTCCCGAATGATCTGTACACGAGCGTGGAGTATATTATTCAGGACTAGCTTTCTCAGTCTTGGTCAGAGAGTCGAAATAATTATTTGAGCACGAATCCATCAGTTTCGGGCGAATAACTACATATTACTCGCAGGCTTTTAACAGACAGTCAGCAATATACTGCGGATAGTGCGCTGAAACAGTCGGAATCATGGCTTTACGTTACATTTTTATCCTGTTTGCTAATATGGAGATTGGACGCAGCGCAAAGTTATTGTAATTATATTACTGATCAGTATTTTGGAATTGAGTTCCTGGATAACTTACTCTCTGTTAACGCCTCTTTAAATGACATTTTAGGACAACGGACCACACGTGGCCGACATAATTTCCCCTTACAAGTCGGTCACTACCCGAAAACAAAACTAAAAAATCGGTAACAGACACGATACCTGGTAAAATGTTAAACTTTCTGGGAGAAAATTCCTTTGCCTCAGACCGCGTAAAGGAGGTGGCCTTTCGGAATTTTTTAGTATGTAGTCGGGTTTCGATGTGCGCGTTGAATCAACTTGTCACATTATTTTCAAGAAACTCGTAGACATCAGTTTAAGCGAGACTTCTATTGGGATACCTGGATGAGGACGTATCAGTTGGCGTCATGAGAACGCTTTGCCTCTATTGGCCCACTTTACGAACCTGCCATGCGCACCTTCTTGTCGTTGCTGGAGCAAATGAAACGCAGATCGCGCTATTCCGTCACCTTGTTTTTTTACAAATTCTGTTACACCACATCTTGTCCAGAACCGCGCGGTAACCATCGCTCAGTTTAGTTACATTAATTGACCAGCACCCCGGGAAGACCAGTAGATCCAGATTATGCGCATCGGACAGGAAAACAATTGCTCCCAGGTTCAACGCTGATGTATCAATTCGCAAATAAGCTCGATGAGCGACGGATAATGAGGCTTAGTCCTCTGTTCTGAAAAAGCTGCATTAAGAGTCGAAGACTGTGAGTTTTAAGTAGTGTCTGGAGTTGGTTGGTGGTGGGACCTGACATAAAGGTGCGAGTTGGCAGCACAGCATGCCATTAAACAAATCGATGATAAGTATAAATGTTATAGTCTCGTGGCTAGAACAAAATCTTTTAATGCTAGGCTATGTTACTAATGTTAAAATAATGTGAGAAATGACAGAATATTTGGAAGACATGTCAGAAGCTGAAAGAAATATGGCACTCATCCTTGCAATACTCGTAATGAAAACCAATACAATGTTGAAATGAATCCGTGTCTAAAGTATGCAAAGGATGAATAAGAGACTCACGATTAGCCAAAATGAGGTTTGGGATACATTTAGGATAACAAGTTTGGACTTGTTTTTTAGCCAGATGTATCGGGTGTTTAAATACTTACCTGTGGTTTACGGTAGAGCTCAGTACAATGATCTGTTGAATCTTGTTGAGACTTGTCGTTCCTGTGTTTTTATGTGTACCGTACAACACAGAGAAAGTGGGGCCGACGGCATATTTGCGCACTCCTCTCCATCATACAGTGTGTGACCGACCTCATGAAATGTTGGCCGAAATTCTGAAATGCGTTTTCGATTAGGAAGGATTGCTTAGGTGGATTTGTAATACTGATTATCCTACGCCATAATCCTATTACATTTCAGGCTCGGCAAGATGTCGGTTTTTGAATGCATCTCTTTTCAACCTTCTATAGAAACTGTACTCGGTAAAGAATGACTACGTAATTAGCATACTTTTTTACACTGATTTTCGATGGTCTTGTAAATTCAAGTATATTTTATAAAAAACACGGACAAAAATTATTTATTTTACTCATTTGATAGAGAATCATGTCATCTTTTTATTGTGTACTTGAAGAAGGAGTATCATGTGTCTTTAAAAGAGTTTCGAATTATGGGATTTTTAAGACCGTGCAATGTTCATTAACACAGCATCCTACCTGTCCGTTTACCACTGCTCCTCATGAAATGTACAACATAGTCCACATCCACTGCCAAATTTTATGGACTCTATATGCTATCTTTTTAAATGCAATGACCTTGTAGACTTAAATCACTAAGCTCTATTGCAACGGCTCATCAGGCCCCAAATTATTCGGGAATCAGGAAACTTTTTTAAACCTCATTAATCTCCTTCTTCATGTACACAATATAAAAATGACATGATTCTCTATCCAACAACTAACCGAAGGCATGTTTTATCTGTGTTTTTTATGAAATATATTTGAATTTATAAAACCATCGAAAATCAATGTGAAATGTGCATGTTAATTAAGCAATCATCATTTACAGGGTACAGTTTCTACAGGAGGTCGGAAAGGAGTGCATTCAAAAGTCGACATCTTGCCGAGCCTGAAATGTTATAGGAATATGCCGTAAGATAATCAGTATTGCAACTCCACCTAAGTAATCCTCCCTAATCGAAAACGCATTTCAGAATTTCGGCCACTTCATGAGATCGGCCAAGCAATGTAGGTCTGACGCGCTTAAACCAACCACAACGTGATAAGAGTTGTGGGCGGACACTGGAATAGGGACTCCCGCATCGCCGGTGGTTCCTATTCCTGTGTCCTGATTTTAAACCTAATCCTAGCGCAAGCCCAAGTCCATAGTCTCCTGACCCTAACCCTCCTGGCCATAAAACCCAACCCTAATCCTGGCCCTTCTCACTTTAACACAAAATACAACGCTCTGATATTTGGCGCATGGCCACCTGTCTTTTGCGGAGCGGTCCATGTTCCTGTGCTAATGTTTTGCTCGTTCTATTTCTGAATAAGTTATGTACAAAAACTAAACTACACGACAAGTAGTGCCTAATATGTTCAAAATTGTAGATGCCAATTCGATGGTGGTCCTTTTTGTGACATCAGGTAAAATTTTCCAAACGACAAAGCAATTTCAGCCCATTTAAACGAAGGAATCCCTATATGCATTATTACTGCACTTTAGGGCACTAACTCGTACAGATCTGTTCATTTGACATTTAGAAATTGAAAAATCCTCTGGTTTCCTTAAAATAATCTTTGCGTTAGCAGGTTGATTACCACGGTTAACATCGGACATAAAATAGCTTTTCAAGTTCGGCAAGATCTGTTTATTAAAACTCCTGCGGGTAACTTACTATCCTTTTAACGCAAAAAGTCGCTCAGATGCGTAACCGGAGTCTGGGACATGTATTAGTATAGGAAATTACGCGAATATATTCCAACGTCCATTTTCGCTAGCATTTACTGATACTTTGCTTGATATAATAATGTAAACACAATATCTGCACAAGAAAAAGACATGTCATTGAACGATGTGGATGTGTGAACAAAGTGCGAAACATTAAAGACGTCCAGAAATTTTCTTATCAGTTTCCGTTATCTGATTTCGTGAGATAGTTCACGTACTATATTTTTGTTTTTTGTAGATTAATTTTATGAACATTTATGCTCGCGTGGCACTTTTCTCTTGGTCTTCATTGTCACATGCTGATACGAAATCAGAAGTTCTTGAGTTACTTGATAACGTTGATGGCAGTTATTCTGTACATGAATAAGAACTATTTCGCTCACTATCATGTTGGAGGCGGTAGGACGGACAGCTGTTTGCAATGTTTATGATTGGGAATATCTCCGACTATTTTAAATTAACTAAGCAGCCACACATCCATCTTGATTGATAATTATTGACCTGAATTTATTAAGGTATAACTAATGGATGGTGGTAAACACGTCTGTATGTGTTGTCTGTATTGGTAATACTTCCAGATTTTTTCCTGCGCATGAAGGAGAACGGGAAGAGAGATCAGGTCGGTTTGCCTTTTTAGTATCTTGGTCCAGACGATGTCTGGGCAGCAAAGTGTAACCGAACAGTTACTGATAATTCATATTGACCCAACTTAGGAAAACTCGACGCCTCGGTGGGATTCGACCACGCGGCAGTAAGGGGAAGGCTTTAGTACAGTCAACGCTCTAACCACCTGAGCTACGAGACCCCACAGAGGCTACGAGGCGCGGGGTTTTTCACAGTTGGGTCAATGTGAATTATTCAAAAACTGCCAAAACTTCTAAGAATTACGTGAGCCTGGTAGTCATCTGGTGGATTCTAGGTGATTTACTTAGGAAATCCTGCTTGGGCAGTCAACGTTCTGGATCAGATTTGGCGGATCCAGACGTTGCAGTAGGTTGGGCGGGTAACTTGAACCAAATGTGATTAAACTCGCGTCGTCCAGCGGGGCCTCGTTAGCCCAGGTGGTTAGAGCGTTGGCTGTACTAAAGCCTTACCCTTACTGCGTGGGTTCGAATCCCACCGACAGGCTGAGATTTTCACAGTTTGATCAATATGAATTATTCAAAACCTGCCAAAACGTCTATGAGTTATTGATAAGTTAATTCCACACTAGTTGGCACTGAGCAAAGCCGGACTGCTTGGACTTAGTATTCCGTTGCAACTTTACATGTGATCATCCGACTTCTACGCCTTTCAAGGAACTTATAAATCCGATTGAACTGCATATGGTGTCTTCGCATCCTCCACTGACCCGCCTTCGCAAATGATCACTTAGGCAGTAAATTTTTTCAGACTGCTTAGGGTATTTTGGAACATAAAGAAAACTTTATGCTAATTTTGTAATTATGACAGCGTCATATGATTCGACAGTATAATGGTTGCCAGATGATTTGATATGATGATCAGGCTTTAATGACGCTCGTTGCTGATGCGTCTCCATGGCGTAGGTCATAAATTAGGCTTATTTACGAACATCCATAAAGGCTTTCTTCGGTGAGTCGACCACACCTTCAATTTGGCCAACTGCATATAAAGTGGCTCCAAGGTCCCTAAATAACTCTTTTTTTTCAACTTATGAACACCCGTGTAAATAGCGG
>CACRXP010000694.1:0-36113 GCA_902702965.1 Spirometra erinaceieuropaei | reverse complement strand
GTTCACAGTCGTTCTGCACAAGACTCAACTTGGAATGCCTTTATGGCATGAATTTTCACAGTCTTAGTCGCATAACCTCATACGCTAAAAGAGCAAAAACGTAGGACAGGGTTATGAGTTCATGTATAAATCTGGCTTCGACCTGGGTAGTTGAGAATCAGTCACAGAAATGCTGACGGAATAAACGACTTGTCAATATACCAAGTAACAGACAAAGCAATTGATTTCTGCCATAGGAATTAGGAAGTGTTACTATGTGTACAAGGTGCGCTGTCTCAAATGCTGTTGGATTTTCTTAAAAAAGAGCTAGGAATTGGGGTGCGAGTGACGAAATTGCACGCCACCTGTCAACCAACGCATTATGTTGAAAAATAGGGTTAACGACAAAGACACTCCATCTGCCCCTGCTCACTTTTTTGTCCACTACTGTCTGCCATGATGGGTTCTGGCGGAAGTTGAAAACGTCGAATTTACATCCGTTTCACCAGCATGAACTCCGCTTATTATAGAAGGAAACCTTATCGGATGTTCACGGGAGACAAAATAAACCTACGACGAGCAGAATCCTTTCCAGTAATTTTCCAAAAGCGAACGGAACACTAAAAGGACTTTTATGTTGCCAGTTGAGAAGTGACGCTTCAGCGACGCGAAAGCAAGCCGTAACATGCTCCTTCCACGTAGCCCTCGGAACTTTGGTTCCAGTCCGCACAGACAGTCAGTATATCGACAGATACATGCGAGACTGTGGTATCCACTCCTGGCTTCTTGGCCGTCGTTTGATAACCTTGTCCGGCTCCAGACGGGGGAGGGGGAACAGCGTCTGTCCACCTATAGCGGTATTCTCTCGTTATCGTCTGGTGTTGCTTTAGGCTGACTTGAAATCGATCAGACATACTTTTAACAAGTTGTTGAGAGCTGGATCGACTTACTGGGGCCGAATGATTTGCGGTGAATGGAAGCACCGTAACGTCCAGACTGTAGTGTCTGCAAAGCCAAAAACCCCTTATTCGCTGATTAACATACCAAATTTTATTATGATATAGAACACACTTCAAAAAGTACATTTTCTAGAAAATTCCTTTATCCGAAGTGTCCTGGGCTTGTATGAAGGAGGGACATCAGTTTTAAGTGTCTTTGGAAAGTAGATAAGAAAATATGTGCATACTGATGTGAGTAGGTAATGTTAAGCTGACTTCGAACTACGCTGCCTGATTCAGCAATAATTAGCACTCTTATGGGCTGCAGATGATCTTGCGATTGCAATCCTCGTATTTTTCGTATAGAAATATGAGGAAGGGTAAATTCTAAAAAGAATATGAAACTTCAAGTTTATGCTTAGTGCACTTTTCGGCAAGATGTGGTTTGGTAGCCTCACCTGATGGACACAATACTGTTGGGGTCGGGGTTAAGGGTTAGGGTTAGGGGTTAGCGCAACTATTTCTCAACCACTCAACGTACAACCACGCATTCCCAATAGTTTTTCTTTCGCACACAACTACTTGGCCTCGTCTCCTGTGCGTTCCTTAGTCCCACCTGTAAAAATCCCTATTACCACCGGCCCCGTATTAGAAGTGACTGGGGTTTGTTTATTTCACGTGGGGCTACATAACCACATCCTACCCATTTTTACTTTCAAATATCATCTTTATGAAAAAGTTCTGGAGCTTATTCCAAGACAAGTGACAAAGAACACCGCCCAATTTGCCCACTGTTTATGTATTATTAATACTCCGCTTTACTTGCACGAGCAAATAACAATAGTAGCATTTTAAAGGCTACTTGCTGAAAAACAGAGGCTGACGGAAAATTAAATGTCTCGCAATAGTTTTTTGCGTGACATCTTCTATTTTAGAGACTAGCCAGTAGGTCAGAAGAGTATGCGCCCACGGCGACTCTTGAGTTAAATTCCCGTGGGGTGGAGTATCTGTTCCCCTGTCCTTACCCTAACCCGAATCCTCAGCTCAAACCCAGCACCCTGAAATTTAGCGCAAAGCCATTTGTAATGCAGAGGAGTCCGTATTATGCCCTGTTAAATTCCCGAAGAAACAAATGCACGAACAGATTTTTTCAGGCACGGTCTGAACATTGATGAAAATATTTGGGCTGAAATCTTTCAACTACCGTGGAGTAACCGCGTAAAAATCACAAACCGCAAACAGGCAGCTAACAGTATGGAATTGCGTAAGTATCTACCGTACTGACGACACAGGTGCTAGCTAAAAGTCCAGACACGCGTGTTTCGCCGATTTTGTGCCGCTGCCTGACTAGGCTGTAAAGAGTCCATCTCATCAGTGGGTCTCCCCAACATTCCCCATATGAACCCTAGTTTTACTCCATCTTGTTTAATTCCCGACGAAATTCCCATGCCCTACAGCTTTGGCATCTTCTGTCCTTTTTATGGGAGTGGATATCGGATGGACGCCGTAAAACACTCCCGAGTGCTATATCGAGTGCTAGATGGACACATCCATGCCACAATAACAAAAAGCAACGCAAAACTGGAACTCTGCGTTCGTGCACAAAAACCGGTGACGATGAAGAAAAGCTATCTTTTCGCCCATAATTATAAATACAGTTGACGTGCTAACGCATGAAATGTAAACTAAAATTTCGAAATGCGTCCTCGTTTCGAAAAGATAAATTAAATAGCGTCGTAAAACTAATCATGATGCAGCATAAATCTATAATGATCCAGTTACCTCAGGGTGTCGGCTTTCGAAAAAACCGTTTTTCGGCTGCATCCAAAACCCATAATCCGTAAAAATGACTACTTAAGTAGCATACAATTTTCTCATTGATTTTCGATGCCCTTGAAAATTCAGTTATATTTCATGGAAAGCATGCATAAAATATTAATTGTTTTACTTATTCGGTAGAAAATCACGTCTTCTTCCAAGTTCATACTCAAAAGAAGAGTATAATTTGGTTTTAAAAAGTTTCCAATGGTGAGATTTTTTAATACCGTTAAACGGCCGTTCATGAAACGTCATGTATCTGCTTTTACGAATGTGGCTTGTAAAGCTAACAATATTGTTCAAACCCACTGCTTAATTTTGTGAACCTCATATGGTCTCCCCTTAACACCGTAGAGAAATGCATGGTTTTCCGTACACGGAAAATATACAGTTTGTATGGACACCCTGAATGCAAGTGTAACAGCAGGTCGGGTTCAAAGTTATTCGGGAATTAGAAAAGTTTTTTAAAACCGAATTACGAGTATGAAATAGGAAGAATACGTGATTTTCTACCGAAAAAGAATGAATATTTTTATGCATGTTTTCCATGAAATATGATTGAAATTTCAAGGGCAGCGAAAATCAATGAGAAAATTGCATGCTACTTAAGTAGTCATTTTTACGGATTATGGGCTTTGGATGCTGCCGAAAAAAGGTTCTTTCGAAAGCCGACACCCTGAGGTAACTGGATCATTATAGAACTATGCTACAGGCTGACTAGTTTTACAACGCTACTTAATTTATATTTTCCAAACGAGAACGCATTTCGAAATTTTGGTTGAAATTTCATGAGCTAGCACATCTACTGTAGATGCCCATTCGCGAGTACTCCGATGGAGAATTTCATAACTTCGAGCAAGCACAGACAGCTTCCATTTGTTATAATGATCAAATTTGGAGTGAGCTCTTCAGCGGAGAAATTGGTAGGTCGTTGAATGAACGTCGTGGGAAAAACCAAACCAAGGCTTAAAAAGAGCCTTCATTTTACTCAGTGCTTATCAACATTATGGCCTCAAAAAGTTTTTTTCTGAATAAACGTTTCTTGTTTTCGTTCAAAAGTCTACCAGGTTTTATTGTTTGTAATTGAACTTCCATTTTGGAAGTACTTTCGTTGCACCAGCCTGAAGCATAATGTCACATTTTGACCAATACGTGTGACTGGTTTTCACTGGTAAACAAGCCTCTGTATTTGGGTAACTGTGACCACAAGAGAGGTTGTTTGCTGATAAAATTTCAAGTCACTACGAAACAGTCGTCGCCCCATTAACCCCTCTATTCCCTCAGGCGTCGTCGTCGTCGAGAACGCCCGCCAGCAACAAGGCGCTCATTACGCAGACTCCCTCATAAATGATGCATTGACCCATAAATAGCCACGTTTGGCGGCGTTTCCGACACCAGTGTTCCGCATAATCGTCCGACGGTAAACGCTTCCACTGTGCGACCAGAGTTGATAATTTATTAATTACACTGACGAAAATCATTAAGAAAAAGACGTCAGGCATGATTAACGTAGCACTGCCGAAGTAAATTGTCCTGTACAAATCTGGCAGTGTCTCTGCTGGCGAAATCTTTTCCGGGAAAACCTTTATGCTAGTGAAATAAAATGTAAGCATAATCCCTTTTAGAAAACGGCTGCATCACGAACCCCCGGGGAGGGGGGATGGGGGTGGTAGACATAGGGACAGAGAATTGGAATATTCAGCCGAATGGTAACAAGTTAGCCAGTGTGGGAGAATTCCCACTGCCAAAAACGTGCTTTCCTGAAGGTGTTTCGATTTTAAGAAGCTGCTTTTTTTCCTCTTGCGGGGGTCAGTTCAAAATAGGACCTTTCTGAAATCATATTAACGATTTATTAAATCTGCCGTGGCGCTTGCATCAGGCAGCACAAACCAGACCTATAAACGGACGTAATTCCCCCCCCCTCGGCACAACGGTATAAATGTTCACACGTTGCTGCACTTTAACAGTCTCTGATGATGAACTCCTGCTCGAGTTTGAAAGCTAAGACCAATAAAGCTGCCGTCGCCGTGATCGTGCCTTCGTCTTCTTTTAACCAAGAACCTGGAATGCACATATTCTCTTCCATTCGCGACAAAATAACGCTTTCGTAAATGAGGATTCTTTAATACCAAATTTCTCTAGTATGAATGTTTTGGAATTTGGCAAATTAGGCTGACTTCGACCCAGAGCAGCTGCATAATATTTCACTGGGAGGTCTTCGTCGTTTAAGTATTGACGTAAATTCGTATTTTCAAAACACGTATTACGTTCAATTTGATATACAGTCATAAATAGATGGAAGTCTAATTACATATCCTGATTTGAGGAGTAAAAAAACATAACCGCAAATTATTCGAGGATTGTTACCAAATCTGCCTTTTAATTATGTTTTCACATTCCTCTTCTGAGGGATCACGGGAACGACACAGCTTGAAACAAAGAGGAGGAATTTTCTTGTCAGCGACATCTGCCAAGTATGCTGCGCCAGACGGTAAGTTGACTTCCACATGTTACCCTTTTCCGTTCTCCGTATTTTTTTTATCAGGTTTATTTTAGGTACAGTGGCCAGGCAGTTTGCGAGATTACTAACGATCATTAAGCACTTTGGCTTCCGACGATTGGAGGACAACGTCTGCGCTTATCAATTAGGTCATAAGTAAGATTCATTGTACATCGATAATTTAAAAAAATGAAACCGTTTTATTTCCCTAAACCTAGGGAGTCGAGGAATATTTCACAATAAGAACTCAAAGTGGTCCCCACAAAATTTGTTTTGACAGGACTGATTTATTCGGACACCTAAACAGAACATGGGACTAGGAACACCACACGATTTGCATAGTGTTGTTTGAACGAAGAGACACTCTGTGGCGCGCAGACATAGGATGGAGATGTCGTAACTGCGGGTCGGTGAAAACAGCCGGTGCTCTTCTCTCGCTCTACCACCGACTTTCTCCTCGCAACTTTCCGTAACTCTCGTATCGTACGCTCTCTCTCTCTCTCAACGTCGACACCTCCGTCGGCTCTCCCCTGCAGTTGCTTACAGAGCCGCGTTCTCCACCGGTTAAGTAGCTGGCGTGTTACTGTAGCCTCATCATCCAGATGGGTTACTCCCTTGTTGTAACTCGTCCGGTTTGTACGATTAACTACTATATTATGTGTTCCCAGTTTCCATCTCTTCCCATTATACCTAAAGTTTTTTATTCCCCTGCGTATGGATGAGTATTGCTTGATGTGTACTATCCTTGACGTCCTCGGCCACTACAACCTCTGTGTCAATCCGCTAAAGGCAAGATATTCCTGTGTCCTGGCCCCAAGAATAACCCTTGGAATAATCTCGAACCTAACCCTACCCTAAACGCTGATTCTACAGTAAACACTAGTCCCTATCTTAACCCTGAACTTGATTCTGGCTAACCTTGTCGTTAACTATAAATCTAGTCTTAAACCTATTCCCTTACCTCGTTATTACCCTGAATTTCAACTGAACCCTAAGTAAAATGGAAGCTGGCTCAAAACCACCCATATTACAGGCAGTTTCTGTTCCCATATCCTTTTTGGGGACCAGTGCTACTAGCGCTTTAAACTGATTAGGTAGTCATAACTTGTAACATTCCAGGTGTGTATAAGATATCTATATAATATATTGCCCCGGACGAAGCCAAATTGCTGATGAATAGGTTACAAATACACCAAAAACGAGTCGGACTGAGCCGAAAATAAAAATATTTATTTAATCAGCTTATTATGAAAAATTCAAATGATTTAAATTGGGAAGGGAACATGGTCGACAAATAAGGCACACGAAAGTTTATAGAAAATTTGCTTCAAAGAAAGAAAAGAATTTCGTCTGAAGTGAGAGATTATTTATTCTGAACTAGCTCAAACTATAGTCTACAGGGATTCAGAGTGCGACACGACTCAATCCAATGATATAAGGGTGCTCACGATCGCATTACGGAACTCACTCGTCCCGTTGTGCCGCACAGCGGCGCACAATATGGACAGAATAGCATTACCGGCAAAGACAAGGAAGACTAAGATGGCCATTTCTGGCTTACTGGCCGTAACACGATCGGTGCGCGCCCCTCTAACACTGTATATTCTCGATCGCAACCAACAGGACAAAGAGCCTATGGCTCAGTGGTTAGGGCGTTGAACTTCTAAATAACAGGTCGTGGAATTGAGCCTCAGGAGCCGCACACCTCGGAGTTGGCTATGACTGTCTGACGATAGCTAATAAACCAGGAAGGATCATTCCGGTTTCCTTCATTTTCGATGATAATACTATAGTGATAACAGAATCCACCTGACTTTTAGAACTAAAGCATACGTATCCAACTAATTTATCAACTTTAGGTGATGCACACAATCCAATTTGATGCCAATCAAAACTTCCGTAAATCTTCATTTGTGACAGCAGGTACGTCATAGTTCGAAGCATTTCTGCCTAAGACTATAAACTCGTAGGATACATTTAAAACTACATTCACCGAAAACATGCTCGCCGGACACAATCCCGCAAGGTTTCCTGATTTCCATACTCACATCCTTTAAGTGACTTTTTGTTTCCTTGGTTGCCCCATTCATCGTTTGAGTGCACTACAGTGCGTGACCGATCGCATGAAAAGTTGGCCGAAATTCTGAAATTCGCTTTCGGTTAGGAAGGATTACTTAGGTGGGGTTGTGATACTGATTAGCATGCGGCATAAGCCTATAGCATTTCGGACTCCCCAGGATTACGGCTTTTAGATGCACTCCTATTTGACCTCCTGCATAAACAGTACTTCGTAAAAAATGACTACTTAAGTAGTATGCATTTTTCCTATGGATTTTTGACGGTTCTATAAATTCATCTATATCTTATGGAAAGCGTCACAAAAAAAGCTTTATTTTGCTCATTTGGTAGAAAATAACATTGTCTTTGCATTTTATGCACAAAGAAAGTGTATATTTAAGTTTTAAAAAGTTTCTAATTGTGCGATTTTTAAGGCCGCGCGATGTCCATGCATACAGGACCGCACGTGTCCATTTACTACTACTCCTCATAAAATGCACAACACACCTCGGATCCGTTGCGAAATTTTATGAACTGTATGGATTACCTTCTTAAAATCATGGAAGAATTTATGATTTTCTAAAAGCGGGTAGCATGCACCTTGTTGACCTATATCGCTGAACACTGATGCAATGGCGAACTGGCTCAAGAATATTCAGATATTGGGAAACTTTTTTAAAAAGAAGATATACACTTTCTTCGTGTAAAAACTGTAAAGAAAGTGTTATTTTCTACCAAATGAGCAAAAGGAAGTTTATTTTTGTGACGCTTTCTATAAAATATAGATGAATTTATAGAACCGTCAAAAATCCATAGGAAAATTGCATACTACTTAAGTGGCCATTTTTACCAATTAAAGTTACTGCAGGAGGTCAAAAAGGAATGCATCTAAAAGCTGACATCCTGGCGAGTCCGAAATGTTATAGGATTATGCCGCATGATAATCAGTATCAAAACCCCACTTAAGTATTCCCTCCTAACCGAAAGCGAATTTCAGAATTTCGGCCAACATTTTAAGAGATCGGTCACGAACTGTATGTCCTACTTAGGTAGCTTCCCGTTTCAACTCACACCTGAGAAAGTGCATGCTCCGTGCTTTATCGCAAAATCCCAGATAACGGGACACAACGGTCACGACATGTGGTTTCCCGTCTATACGTGGGCGACTGTCCAACATTGGTACCGGTAGTGATTAACTGTCAAATCGTAGGAGCGAAAATTAATTCATAATCCTGAAGCAACATGTATTTGCAACAACCTGTTCGGAGAACAGACATGTAGAAAGTACATGCAACACCGCCCCTCACTGTTCACGCATATACGCTAGATATGATTGAGTCATGCATAAGGTCGCGAAGCCACGAGGGCAATAAATGACAAGAGTTAGTGCGATAGCCTATCTGTCGGTGGTCTTGAGTTAGGAAAACAGTATTAGCATTTTTCAATAAGGCCGTCCCTGAAGAAAATCCGTGATGGCCTTCAATACATATAATGGTTCGCTATAAACTCCTAAGATTCACTTAGAACGTCGGACACAATCACACAAGGTTTCCTGATGTCTATTCGCACATCCTTCAAGTTACTTTTCGTTTACTTGTCTGCCCCATTAATCTTTTTAGTGCACTATGTCCTAATTAAATAACTTACCGTCTCACCTCACACCTGAGCAATTGTATGCTGGTCTTACCGTGCTTTATCGGCAAAACCTCAGATACCGGGGCGTAAAGTTTACGACGTGTGGTTCCCCCTCTATACGTGGGAGACTGTCCAACACAAACGAGCTATGTTTCCTGCGTCCTTATAGCCTCATTTCGAAGAAGTTAGCGATAAGATCGCAGTTGGTAGCCAGGCACTGTACGTTGATACTGTCGACGTACTTGTTATCAGTGGGTGTGTTTACCTTGTCTAGTGTTCCTACTGCGTGAGGTAGGTCGGTCGTTTCGGTCAGGCTGTCGGGTTTAGTGAGGGTTACGGTTAGGCGTATGTCACGTTTTAGGATTAGGATTTGTGTCATTGTGTCCGGCTTCAGTGTTAGGGTAAGGGTTTAGGTTTACAATTATGGTTTGGCTTTAGGGTTGGGGTTCGGCTTCAGTGTTAGGGTTACCGGTTAACGATTAATGGTTGACGGTTAGGGCTATGGTTAGGATTATGGTTAGGGTTAAGGTTAGTGTTAGGGTTAGGGTTTAGATTAAGGTTAGGGTTATCCTATCACTAATTACCTCTTTCATTTTCCGCAGGCTGTGCTGTTTTCCGTGGGATTTTTTTAAAATTTCTGCCATTACTCTACCTTCCTAAAACTTCCCAAGACTTTTTTCGTTTACTTTGTTTCATCCCCGCAACTCCAGCATTCGTCGAGCAGCAATTCCATTTACCCCACCCTTACAACCCCCTTTCCCACCATTTCCGTAAGACAGGGACCCCGCCGTCTGCCTCCCCATTCCTGGCTACCAACTGCGATCTAACCAATTTAGCTGCTGTCACTTTGGACACTGAGTAAGTATAATCAATAAAAAAAACGACTGGACTCGGAACTCCGATGTATCTGTGACATCTACCTATGCATTCAAAAAAACGAAACCACTGTGTTTTCTACGTTAACCGAAATAGTTTGAGTGATATATTCTTTATTAATGCCTAAGTGCAATCTGCTATCGAAAACGTGAGTTAAGACGTTTTTCAATGAGAAGTAAAAGAGGTTTGTTTGGGAATCTACACTTTTTTTATAAAAAGGAAGTATATGTCCGCCGTGGTTGCCTCCCATGTCTTGCTAGTCTGTTTTCTCAGACGAGTTGTCCCAAAACATTTTTACCCAAATACTGAAGAGGAGGAATAAATTTTAAGTGGCAGGTAACACATAAATCTGCCTGTAGTTTTATAAGCACACATGTTTAAGTTACTTTTTATGCATAGCTTTGTAAACATTGATCCCGACAGCGATAAATTGTCAAATCATAGGAGCAAATATTCATTCATAATCCTAAAACAATATGCATTTGCAGCAACATGTTCGGAGTACAGACATATAAAAAATACGAAAAATTTGGCTTTTTACATACAACACCACCCTGTTCTGTTCACGCACGTATGTTAGAAATTATAAAGTTGCGAAGAGAGGAGAGCAATGAATGACGATAGTTAGTGTGATCTCATACCTGTCGGCGATCTTAAGTTAAGGAAATAGTATTGCCAATTTTAAATAAGGCAATTCTTGGAGAAAATCGCACCTTGGCGAATTTCACTTCAACATCTCGTATTTCTACGGCCAAGTACTATTGCATCTTCAATCGGCAAGGTTATGGTATGTAACCCTCTTGAGGAGACCGTAGTTAGCTACAAGCCTTACGCCAACCATGGCCATGCCTATAATGGGGAACCTCTATACCGTGAACATGTAAGGGAAACTTAGATGTAACCGTTACCTTCAGCTAAGCCCTAAAACTCTAACCCTAGCCTCGACCCACAATCCAAACGATAGCCCGAGTCTGACAATACTAGTCCCAAGAACAATTCAAATTACACCAATTTTCTCTGTTGTTCAAATTCTAACCTTGTGTCCAAGACGGACAAAGTTTGGGTCAAGAAAGCTATTGGAGGTCGAGATTCGCTTCCTGACTAGTCCCTTTCGCGACCTACAGCCCGATGGACCGTTAGAAAGTCCGCCTACCTGAGTAAGATTGGAAGAGAGGCCTTTGATCAATCACCCAGGGGGTTACATACCTACCCTTACCAAATCAACTTTTTTACAGATGCGACATTTACTTCCTCCTAGGCTTCAATCAAAGCTGTAAGTAATTCAAATAGCGGTCGAGTCGACCATCAATTGTTTAGAAGGCAATTGTATGGAGCAGGACCCCACTTAACTGACGGCAAACTGTGGATCACGTCATAGGCGTTTTTATCTTGGCATCCATTCGCAGGCCTTTGCAGACTTTAAACTACCAATAACAGTCACCTGCCATGACTTCAGGCCATCGCTCAAACTCCTTTATTTTTTGAAATTTACTTTTGTTTATTTTTAATTACTGCGATCATGTCCGTCGTCATAGGGAAGCGTACGATGAGTCTTTCAGGAATCCAAACAATTTCTGTGTCTTCCTGAATTTCGCCAGCTTGCTGTCTAGTGCGTTGCCCCACCCGTACGACCATCCTAATCTCCAATCACGTATGACAGGATCCACGGCCTACCGACAATCAAGTGAGGCCCTTCTCCATACCCTTGCCGTTTAGAATTACGTTGGTCCTTTTAAAGGTTTCAACAATTCTTGTTCAGAGAGCAGCCACCATAGGCAGGGTGTTATAACTGACAAAGACAAGTGAGACTGGAATAGCCATTTCTGGCTTATTGGTGGTAGTCATCCAGTCATACCCAACCCCAAAGTGGGGAACACCCGAGGATCGAACTCGCGAACTGTTAGTTAAAAGTTCACGCCTCTAACCCTTGGGCCACGAGCCCGCTGCCTGCCCCCCGATCGGAATATACAGTTGTTGAGAGCGCCCACCGATCGCCGAGCCTCTAGTGTTCCACACTTCGCTGACTACGCGTGCGTCATCATCGAGCAAGACAAGACTGACTACTGTAAAAAGCACCTGGGCTCAATCCTCCCAATCGTTCTTGAATGTCTTCACCTGCCGTCAACCGGACAGTCAGCTGGTGACGGGAGTCTACACTAAAACCGATCAGCACGCTACAACGGTTGATTGACAACAAGAACGAACGCTATATAAACGATGGGGAACTCTTTGCAGCACACCAACTGCAGAACAGGATGAGATAAGGCTCCCCCTAGAGCACTTCGAGGTCGACGACTAAGCTAGTTATGTCGACAGAAGCTGGATGCCCCAAAAAAGTGCGCGGCGGAGTGCAGTCCGTCGAGAACACGGTTGAACATTCCATTTATGAAGGCATCTTCGAGAACGTAGCTATATTATTCTCGCCACTCGGGATCGAATCAGCTAACGGACCTGTAATGTGGCCGTAAAGCCATCCCCAATCAGGACAATTCAGCCGTTTTCTACGGACAACAGGGCGTACACTTACGTCCGATACAGCGGCAGGCGGCTGTTAGCGCGAACGCAAAGGCACCAGTTGTCCCAGGCTAAAGTTGAAGCCAAAGTCAGAGGTAAGAACTCACACCACGAAGATGGGACATATTTCCAGCGTTGACATCGTTGGAATTGTAGGCCTAGAAAATGATCCCTCATCAAGTCAGGTGCAGGCAACTTGGATGTCAACCAACTGTTCAGGGAACCACCACACTAACTAGTCTTCCTCTATAAAGTTTTATGAAATACAAGTTGGTGAAGGATAGTGAAGACAGGAAGCCGGGGGGGGGGGGGCTGCCAACTATTGCTGCGGTCAAGAAGGGGGTCCTATTCGCCCCCCTCAACCTAGAAAGCTAGCAAAATATGTCCCCTTATTGGTGTGCACAGGATTTCCAACTAAACTGCAGTTCGCTCCCATGAACTATTCGATTCTACTGCACACCCTGTGTTAAATTGTCTGCCGGTGAGCACGCGAATCTTACTGTTCGTAAGGACAGAAGTTAACAAGGGCGTCTACTGGAGTGTTTACTTCCCCAGAACGAGCACATTTACACGTCGACTCAGTGTACGACTTGTATAGGGCTGGGGTGGATGTGCATTGGTTAGTCCCTGCCACGTTCAACAACTCACTGTCTTCAGTACTGTTCGCACATCCACGAGTCATTTGCGACTTAAGGTGAGTCATTCTTAGGTGCTACCGTTGAAGACGATAACAAGGTCACAATGAAGTAGATGTTTGCTTAAAACAAAAATTGTTAAATCATGAGCGTGATCTTTATTGGTCCAACTGCGAAAAGCTCGGCGCCTCGACGGGATTCAAACTCACGACAGAAAGGGGAAGGCTTTAGTATAGACAACGCTCTAGCCACCCGAAATGCGAGGCCCCGCCGGACGACGTGAGTTTAATCGCGCATGGATCAGGTTATCCGCCCAACCTACTGCAACGTCCGGAATACATTAATCCTGAAGCAGTAAGCTGTCTGTCCAAGCAGGATTTCCTAAGTAATCCGCCTAGAATCCACCAGATGACCACCAGGCTCACGTAAGTATTAGATGTTTTGGCAGATTTCACGCGCCCCTCTACCACTGTACATTCCCGATCGAAACCGACAGGACAACGAGACCGCGGCTAAAGGGTTAGAGGCGTTGGACTTCTAATTAACAGGTCGAGAGTTCGACCCCCGTGTTGGGTATTACTGGCTGTCGACGGCTAATAAGCCAGGAATGGCAATTCCAGCCTCCCTTGCCTTTGTCAGTAATAACATTCTGCCCATATCATGGTAGGACTCGAGAGAGAGCCCGTACGGCAAAAGTGGACGAGTGAGTTCCGTAAAAACGATCGGTGGGCGCTCCTCTACCGCAGATTTCGAATAATTCGTATTGCCCAGATGTGGAAAACTCGGCGCCTCAGTGGAATTCAGACTCACGTCCCCGGGTGGGACCTCATAGCTCAGGCGGCTGGAGCTAAAGTCCTCTCCATGCTGCCGTGGGTCCGAATCCCAGCGAGGCGCTGGATTTTTCGCAGTTGAGCCAATATGAATTATTGAAAACCTGGCTAAACATCTACTAATCCATGCGTTTGGATCTATTTGCACCGGAACGGGTTGTGCTTGACCATAATGGAGGGTCACACTGACTCGCGACATGCGTTTAACGGGATTCGCTTAGTCGGGGTAAGTAGTTCGAAGGACTGTGACAGGTCACTGGTACATGGGAGAGGTAAAAGGGGGTGAGATCATCCTTGAAGAAGTATCCATTTTCATGTTAAACCAGCACATTTTTCGTCGTTAAAAATCTTACTTAGAAGGCTGGCAGATGACAGTTCTGTCCACAAACGGGCGTGAAACTACAATGATTCCCACTTCCAGTGGTCCGCATTGTGATCTTCTGAGATGCGAACCCGTGTCCGACACGTCATAGACGACGCTTTCGCGTTACATTAGCCACCAGGTCCAAACGCGTTCATACTCAGTTTGACTCAAACAGGTCACTGGTGCTTGGGAGAGAGAACAAAGCGTAAGTTCGACCAAGCCAGAATTCGATCTTATTTTTTTCATTTCTGCGCTAAAAACACATTTAAACCATCAGGACGCGCTAACGATCGTGTTCTGGGAGGTTTCCATGGAAGTGGGAACTGTTTCACCGAGGCTGAAGGTTAGGCTGCAATGACTCCCCGTTAATATGGCCGTACTGGAAATCCCACCTATAGGAGCTTTGAGTTCGCCGCTGGGTTCAGGTCTAAATTCAATCGTCTTGGCATCAAAAAGCGGTCGACGTGGGAAGTGATAGGGTCGCAAAAGCTATTCAAATTCGTATCACCTTCAGCAAGAGCCCATTCAAATGATGACCGTGTCCATCTCGTATACATGTGTGTGTGTGTGGCAAAGGTATTACACCGTACTCTCGACATGCAAACTAGCTAAAAGCGCAGACACGTGTTTCGCCGATATTCTGCGCTGTGTGACACGGCTGTGAGGGGCACGGCTCCTCAGTGGGTCACCAGCGTCCTTTATGCCGTTTTTGCCATATGAAATTAAGAGAATCATCAAGCATCTAATTCAAAGGCTTATCCAGAGCGAGATAGAGAGTCCAGTCTCCGGAAATGCATAAATATACAAGTCAACTCGGCAAGAAAGTCCGAGTCGAGGATTACATGAGGGACATCAGCAATCACACAGATCCACGTGGACGACCGAGGAAAGCCAATCTTCAGGGTTAGCAACAGACTGCCAAAAGTGGGAATGGGGGAACAGTTGGAAGCTTGCATGTGAAGACCAGGGCTGGGGAAACGACGATCAGCTGCAGTTGGTGGAACAACGCTGATTTCGGCTCCAGTGTCCACCTGGAAACGTCTGCGAGTCGCAGTGTCGCAGACATAGAAGGTATGACCAGAGCCGGAAGAGCTGGATAAAACGGTCGCGTCTATTCTCTGGATGACTGGTTTCCCTGTTTCGGCTTAAAAGAGCAGGGGGTGGAACAGCGACGGGCCTTTAAGCCGAAATTAGTGTGATACCAACGAGTATCGGCCGTCCGAGTTCACGAACGAGAACGACTACGGCTGCGTGAGCCATTGGAAGTAAGGCGTGCGAGCTGTAGTTTAAGGGAGGCCATCTCATCCGCCATGGCCGACACCTGCTTCATTAACTTCTGATTCACGGTCGATGAGGATGTGGAGATCTGGGCAACGGCAGGCAACTGGAACCGCTGCAGCTCTACGATTCGATCCGCCATCTCAGCCAGCTGTGAGACCGTGAGTTATTGAGAACCGGACACTAGGATCTTTTGAACATCTGCAGGCAGACGCTCTAGAAACATCTCTTTGACAAATTTATCATCCACCTGTATGTCTCCAAGGAGAGAACGCATTGGACGTAGAAGTTCTGAAGGCTTCCGGTCACTCAGTGAATCCTTTTTCATTAACTGGTGATACTCCTGTCGGTCAGACACAGAATTAAGTCGAAAAATTTCGGCCTTTAACGTGGAATAGGGAGCATCTACAGGAGGAATAGATAGCAAGGACTGAACTTGGGAGATAAAACTGGCTGGGAGAGCCTCCACAAGTTTGTAGTATTTTGTCAGCTCCCAAGTAACGTTAGCAGAATAAAAGGCTGAGTCGATGAGGATGAAATAAAGTTCTGGAGCGTGTTGCCAGAATACGGGGGGTAAAACTGACGGCATGAAGGAACTGGGCGGGGGGCATCAAGTTTTTGATTGGATTGAGACATAATAATCAAGGCAGGTATGGTAAAAAAGAAGGAAAATTCGTGAGAAAAGTAGACGTAAATGGAGTAGAAATTCACAAACAAATAGTACGTTAGATTTGCCTTGTTTAATTTCCAAGGAAATTAATGTGCGAACTTAAAGTAAATCTTTCGAAACGGGCCTTTTCAGGCACGCTCCAAATTTTGATATGAATATTTGAGCAGAAATCCATCGGCTACTGCGGAATAACCGCTTAATATTCACGAACCGCCAACATGCAGGCAGTAGTATAGATCTGTGCAATGATTTACCGTACTAACAACACAGGTATTAGTTAAAAGCCCAGACACGGGTGGTCCGCCGATCTTATGCCGCTGCCTGACTCAGCTGCGAGGGGTTCGGCTCGTCAGTGGGTCTCCCAGCTTTCCCGTGTGTTTTGTGGTATATGAACTCCAGTTTCAACTTGCTTTGTTTAATTTCCAAGGAAATTAATGCGCGTCAGGTTATCCGCCCAACCTACCGCAACCTCCGGAATACACCAAATGCGATACAGTAAGCTGACTGCCCAATCAGGATTTCCTAATTACTCCGCCTAGAATCCACCAGATGACTACTAGGTTTACGTAATTATTAGATGTTTTGGCGGATTTCGAGCTCCGCTCTACTATTGTATTCCTGAACGAAACCGGTGGGACAACGAGCCCTCGGCTCAGTGGTTAGTGGCCTTGCACTTCTAATTAACAGGTCGCGAGTTTGAGCCTCGGGTGTTCCACACTTCGGGGTTGGGTACGATTGGCTGACAACGGCCAAGAAGGCAGAAATGGCCATTCTAGTCTCCCTTGCCTTCGTGGGTAATAAAAGTCTGCCTACATCGTGCGCCGCTGTGCGACTGCTGGTAGAATTCGAGAGAGAGAGAGAGAGCTCGTACAGCGAAAGGGGACGAGTGAGTTCCGTAAAAACGATCGGTGAGCGCTCCTCTATTGCAGATTTCGAATAATTCGTATTGCCCGAATGTGAAAAACTCGGCGCCTCAGTGGGATTCAAACTCAAGTCCGCTGGTGGGGCCTCGTAGCTCAAGTGGCTGGGGCGTTGGCCGTACTAAAGTCCTGTCCTCGCTGTCGTGGGTCCGAATCCCAACGAGGCGCCCACTTTTTCGCAGTCGGGTCAATATGAATTCTTGAAAACGTGCCAAAACATCTACTAACCCATGCTTTGGGTGTATTTGCGCCGGAACGGGTTGTGCTTGACCATAACGGAGGGTCATACTGACTAACGACATGCGTTAAACGGGAGGCGCTTACTCTGGGTAAGTCAGAGTAATTAGGCGACAGAGCTCGGACAGGTCAATGGTACGTGGGAGAGGCAAGAGGGGGTGAGGTCATCCTTGAGGAGATATCCACTTTCATGTCAAACCAGCACATCTTTCGTCATTAAAAATCTGACCTAGGAGGCTGCCAGATGACAGTTCTGTCCACAAACGGGCGTGAAACTACAAGGATTCCAATTTTCTGTGGTTCGTATTGGGATCCTCTGAGGTGCGAACTCGTGCCCGACACGTTACAGCCGGCGCTTTCGCCTTATATTAGGCGCCGGGTCCAAACGCGTTCATGGTCATTTTGACTCGGACAAGTCACTGGTGCTTGGGAGAGAGAAGAAAGAGTAAGGTTGACCGAGCCAAAATTCAGTTTTTAATTTTTCCTTTTCTGCACTAAACGCACTTTTAAACTATAATGACGCGCTAACGATCGTGTCCTGAAAGGTTTCCATGGGATTGGGAACTCCGTTACACCGAGTGTGAAGGTTAGACTGCAATGACTCCCAATTAATATGGCCGTACCGGAAATCCCACTTATACGAGCTTTGCGTTCGCCGCTGAGTCCAGGTCTGACTTCGGTCGTCTTGGCATCAGAACGCGGTCAACGTGGGAAGTGATAGGGTCGCAAAAGCTATGCAAGTTCGTATCACCTTCAGCAAGTGCACATTCAAATGATGACCGTGCCCACCTCGTATACATGTGTGTGTGTGTGGCAAAGGTATTACACCGTACTCTCGACATACAAACTAGCTAAAAACGCAGACACGTGTTTCACCGATATTCTGCGCTGTGAGGGGTACGGCTCCTCAGTGAGTCTCCAGCGTCCTCTATGTCGTTTTTGGTGTATGAAATCCAGAGAATCATCAAGCGTCTAATTCAAATGCTTATCCAGAGCGAGACACGGAGTCCAGTCTCCGGAGATGTATAAATATACATGTCAACTCGGCAAGAAAGACCGAGTCGAGGATTACATGAAGGACATCAGCAATCACAAAGATCCAGGTGGAAGACCGACGAAAGCTAATGTTCAGGGTGGGGGACAAACTGCCAAAAGTGGGAATGGGTGAACAGTTGGCAGCTTGCAGGTGAAGACCAGGGCTGAGGAAACGACGATCAGCTGTAGTTGGTGGAACAACGATGATTTCGGCTCCAGCGTCCACCTGGAAACGTCTGCGAGTCGCAGTGTCGCAGACATAGTAGGTGTGACCAGAACAGGAAGAGCCAGAGAAAACGGTCGCGTCTTTTCTTTGGCTGACTGATTTCCCTGTTTTGGCTTAAAAGAGCAGGGTGAGGAACAGCGACGGGCATTTACGCTGAAATTAATGTGATACCAACGAGTATCGGCAGTCAGAGGTCGCGAACTAGAACGACGACGGCTGCGTGAGTCATTGGAAGTAAGGCGTGTGAAGTGTAGTTTAAGGGAGGCCATCTCATCCGCAATGACCGACACCTGCTTCATTAACTGCTCATTTACAGTCGATGAGGATGTGCAGATCTGGGCAACGGAAGGCAACTGGAACCGCTGCAGCTCTATCATTCGATCCGCCATCTCAGCCAGCTGTGAGACCGTGAGTTATTGAGAACCGGACACGAGGATCTTTTGAACATCTGCAGGCAGACGCTCTAGAAACATCTTGTTGACAAATTCATCGTCAACCTGCATGCCTCTAAGGAGAAAACGCATTGGACTTAGAAGTTATGAGGGCTTCCGGTCACCCAGTGACTACTTCTTCATTAACTGATGATACCGCTGTGGGTCGGACGCAAAATTAAGTCTAAGAATTTCTATCTTTAACGTGGAATAGGAAGCATCTGCATGAGGATTAGATATCACGGATTGAACCTGAGAGATAAACCTAGCTGAGAGAATCTCCACAAGTTTGTAGTATTTCGTTAGCTCCCGAGTAACATTAGCAGAATAAAAGGCTGAGTTGATGCGGATGAAATACAGTCCTGGAGCGTGTTGCCAGGATTCGGGCACGGTAAAATTGACGGCATGAAAAGACTGGGCGGGGGGCATCAAGTTGTTGATCGGATTGAGACATGATAATCAAGAGAGAAATGGTAAGATGGGGAGAAAATTCGTGAGAAAAGTAGACGTAAATGGAGTAGAAATTCAAAAACAAATAGTACGTTACATGTTATTCACTATGACATGGAAGGGTATAAAGTCTGCGTCGGGAGTCACCAATGACGTAAATGGTAATGTTTTCACTAACTAACTAGTTATATCTCACGAGCCCTGAGCATCAAAGGCAGCAAGTAAAACCGACTGATGGATATTTTAGAAATTTTGAAAGTTAAGTAACCTGACAACAGAGCGCGACAGCCCAGCAGACCAGCAAAACGGGTTGTGCAGGTGTGTCGTTTTTCGTCACATCCAAACAAGCACTCCGGGCAAAGAAAACAGGATTAAATTGTCAAAGGTAAATTAGTCCGGTACCTCGAAACAGATACCCAGACAGCGTTGTGAATAACTGTCTCAGACATCAGAGACAACAACGAAGCTTCGGCTCCAATGGCGGACCAGACCTGTGGATATTCTACTCCCTAACTTACATACAGGGCATTTCCGAAGCGATCGCTCGACCACTATACCGGTTTAGCATCTCCATTGCCCACAAGCCTCTCTGCGCGCAACACGATCTCGAGTAGAATACCCCCTACCAAAAGAGCAGCAGATCAATGTAACCTGCCACATTTCGTGTGCTATCCGCCCCTGTCCTTACGTTGGTAACACAGGCACGGCGATTCACAACTGCAATTCTCAACACCCTCAACATTGGCGCACTTACCTCAGCTGCCGCGCCGGATCGACGACCATTACTTCAACTCTCTGTAGTCGCATTGAATCCCCACCCCCTTAGCTTCTAACACAGGGAGTCGCAACAGTCCTCTCTCCCCGCCCCCGCCTCCGCATCCAATCGTAGCGTAATTATGTGCCCACCCCCCTCACAGACTAGTTGCTTTTCTGTCAGTAGCTGTCCTGTCGCGTCAACCAGTTTAGTCTGACCATTTCACTCCCTCTCTTTATTTCGTCTGACGATGGGTTGTTGTCATCAGCTCGAAAATTCACGAGTACAGGTCCTTTTTTTCTGACGAGCCTTTTTCCGTCAGTAGAAATTTTCCTCAGTTCTTCGTAAGTCAACATGGCAACTTGGATAAAAGTTCTCGAAACAAGACTTTTCGTCTCGATTAGTGTCTGCGCATTGGCGGAATTACCGTGTTATATTCCCTGTCTGCCTAAAGGCCGTCTGTATGACACAAACATTCCCTGATCGAACAAAAACCTCCACGAGGAAAAGAAATGCAAACTGTCACAGGTGCGACTCAGACGGCCAGGTTTGGCTTATTGCCAGTCGGCAAACAGTTATGCCAAGTCCCATGATTGGATAGTCAATTATGCGAAGCAGCACGCTCTGGACATTGAGTACAATATCACAGGCTTTTTGAGCTTTCATTTGTGATTAATAATATAAGTCAACATTCGAAGAGGACGGTGGGCTCACCGAAACGAGTTTATTTAGGCGTTGACGTTTCGAGGAGCTTGGACGGCTCTCCATTGTCAAAGCGTAAAATGCACTTAACCAACCAGAAATCCCAAGTGGCATGTCACGTTGGTCGGCCCCCTGCTGATCGATTTTCCTCTCCTCTCGCTGCCACGGCCTCTCGGGTGGTGGTTGACGGGCCCTTTGTCTGCGTGCTCTGTGAGCCACCGCTCCGTCGAGGGGAGGTGATTGAACCTTTGTCGGGCGGTCGGTCTGGTGGTTCCTGCTCTCCCTTAGTCAGTAAACTCGCCGTGGGACTGTCTCCGTATGGCCTTCTTAAGTCCGGTATGGTTGTTTGGTCCTGAGCTTTTCAATTGTGATGACGCAGGACTTTGGAAGCGGCAGGATGGAGTAGGCATCGGAGAACCACGCCCGAGGGTTAGCCGTTCTGATTTCGTGTTGCCCTGGCCCAAGATAGTAACTCCCTGGAGATCGAAATTAGGCCCAGTTTCTCCAACGTGCTGTAATAGTTGAGAGTTAGACTTTAATCTCCGAGTGACCGATTTGTGTTTTTGTAGGCGAGTTTTCAATTTCCGCCCGGTTTTTCCCACATAGTTGCCTCCTCTGGATTCTGTTCTAGCAAGGGAGACTGTAGTTAGACTTGGCAGAAGAATGACGAGAGTGCTAATTAACTATTGTCATCAAAGAATAGAAAGCTACAACTTAGAGATGGACCAATTTAAATGTCATCTCTGGGCAGCTGTCGGAAAAGAATCGAAGGATATTGAGCTGATCATCCTCAGACATGCTCAGAAAGTATGTGTCAATAGAGAAAAGGGATTATCTATAAAAGTGGAGAAACTTTGAGCACCAAATCCTTGTCCATAACCTTGCTTGCAAACCCCTCACGTACACATAACTCACAGTCCTTGAACGTGGAGCAACTTTTAACACAGCAGATGCCGCACCCACAGAGTTTATTGCTGCTTTCGAATCCGCTCTTCAGTTAGCAAAGACATCAGTAGAGACGAAAGATTTGATCCGTCACCAAACCTCCTCGTTGCTTATGCGACACAAGAGGTAAGGAACTCTTAGCAATATGAAACAGCGAGTACTAAAAGGTCTAAAAGCAAACAAGGACATTATTATTCTGCCGGCTGGCAAAGGACTTTCAACAGTTTTGCTGGACAAATCGGATTACCAGAACAAGGTACGGGACTTGTTTGAAAACCAGCATTCCTACAAATAATGCCGTACCAGCGAAGTGAAAAATTTAATGACATGGATAAACAAAGCCTAATAAATCTCAGGACCGAGGGGGCGATTACGCCCAACGAATGGTTCTCTATGAAGCCCACTGACATCGCCACGGCTCGTTATTACGGTCTTCCGACGGTACACAGGGCCAGTGTCCCAGTCAGGCCAATCGTATCCCTTCGTGGCACTCCGACGTACAGTTTGGCAAAATGGATGTTCGGTAGTTTTGGCCGAAGGCTCACCAACAACAGTAGCATAAAACCTCTGAAGTTAGAGCCAGACAAATCCATGGTATCCCTTGATGTCGTTTCGCTCTTCACATCCATTCTACAGCAATTAACGATAGACGTTGTGTACCAACTACTGGCAGAACGCTATGAGGAGAGGAATAAGCCTCTGAAATCTGAACATCTGCTTGAAGTTCTGCGAGACTGCATCAAGACATATTTCACCTTTGGTGGACAAATGTACGAACAAATAAAAGGTACTCCTAGGGGCTCCCCTCTATCAGGCCTAATTGCTGATGTAGTTTTTCAACGGATAGAACACTTGGTGTTCACCAAGTATCAACGAAGTTCTGGGCTCGCTATGTTGATGACACCGTGGTTGTCAAAACAACTGACATTGAGAACCTAAAGGAACTACTGAACTTGGCTGACCCGGAAATCGATTTACGATGGAAGCAGAAACAAACAACCAACTGCCCTTCCTTGACGTGCTTGTGCGCCGGTGTACAACTGGACAACTGAAAACCACAGTATCCAGAAAATCCACCGACACGTGACAGATCCTACACTTCAACAGCAACCATCCTCTGTCTCGCAGACGCAGCTGTGTCCGCACTCTATTCCAAGGAGTCGAAACACACTGCAGCATGCCAGAAGATAAAAGAGTCGAACGATTGTACTTTCAGGATCTACTTGCAACCAATGGTTATCCCAGACATTTCATCGAGAGAAGCAGACGACGGGCGCACAGACGACGGCCAAATGAGAAGCGACCCGAAGTCTGGAAGGCTATTTCTTACGTTGAAGGCGTCTCTGAAGCGGGCTCTCGACTGTTACAACCCATCAATGTACGCATAGCCAATCAAACACAGGCAACAATTCGACGCCGTCTGATGCAACCTAAGGACCCATTGCCACCCGCTGAAACCTCAACAATCATCTACAGAATAAACCGCAACGAGGGCGACTGCAGCTATGTGGGAGAAACCGGGCAGAAATTGAAGACTCGGCTACAAGAGCACAAATCGGCCACTCGGAGGTTAAATCCAAATTCTCAACTAGCAGCACGCGTTGGAGAAACTGAACATACTTTCGATCTCCAGAGATATACCATCTCAGGCTAGCATAACACAAAAGCAGAACGGCTAACCCCGTAGGCGTGGTTCTCCGATGCCTACTCCATCCTGCCGCTTCCAAAGTCCTGCGTCATCACAATTGAAAAGCTCAGGACCAAACAACCATACCGGACTTAAGAAGGCCATACGGAGACAGCCCCACGGCGAGTTTATTGACTAATGCAGAGCAAGAGCCGCCAGACCGACCGCCCGACAAGGGTTCAATCACCTCCCCTCGACGGAGTGGTGACTCACAGAGCACGCAGACAAAGGGCCCGTCAACCACCACCCGAGAGGCCGTGGCAGCGAGAGGAGAGGAAAATCGATCAGCAGGGGGCCGACCAACGTGACATGCCACTTGGGATTTCTGGTTGGTTAAGTGCATTTTACGCTTTGACAATGGAGAGCCGTCCAAGCTCCTCGAAACGTCAACGCCTAAATAAACTCGCTTCGGTGAGCCCACCGTCCTCTTCGAATGTTGACTTATGTTCTTGATCACAAATGAAAGCTCAAAAAGCCTGTGATATTTTACTCAATGTCCAGAGCATGCTGCTTCGCATAATTGACTATCCAATCATGGGACTTGGCATAACTGTTTGCCGACTGGCAATAAGCCAAACCTGGCCGTCTGAGTCGCACCTGTGACAGTTTGCATTTCTTTTCCTTGTCGGGGTATTTAGAACGAATTCGTGGAGGTTTTTGTTCGATCAGGGAATGTTTGTGTCATACAGACGGCCTTTAGGCAGACAGGGGATAGAACATGGTTATTCCGCTAATGCACAGACACTAATCGAGCCGAAAAGGCTTGTTTAGAGAACTTTTATCAAACTTGATATGTTGACTTACGAAGAACTGAGAAAAATTTCTACTGAGGGAAAAAGGCTCGTCGGAAAAAACGACCTGTACTCGTGAATTTTCGAGCTGATGACACGAACCCGTCGTCAGACGAAATAAAGAGAGGAGAGGGTGTAATGGTCAGATTAAACTGGGTGACGCGACAGGACAGCTACTGACAGAAAATCAACTAGTCTGTGAGGGGGATGGGCACATAATTACGCTACGATTGGAAGCAAGGGCGGGGAGAGTGGACTTTTGCGATCCCTGTGTTGAAAGCTAAGGGAGAGGGGGTGGGGATTCAATGCGACTGCAGACAGTTGAATTAACATTTCATGAGTTGGCACATCTACTGTAGGTACAGCAGGTGGGCTAACTCATGAAATATCAACCGAAACTCCGAAATGCGTTCTCGTTTCGAAAAGATAAATCAGGTAGTTTTGTAAATCTAACCATCCGGCGGCACAATTCAATAATAATCCACTTACTTCGCAATACCGTCTTTCAAAAGAACGCATTTCCGGCTGCCTGAAAAAAGCATACTCTGTAAAATAATGACTACTTATGTAGCATGCTTTTTCCCATTGCTTTTCGGTGGCCTTGAAATTCCAATTATTGTTTATGGAAAAAATGCATAAAAATATTCGTTCTTTCACTCATTCGGTAGAACAGTACGTCTTCTTCTAATTGTATGCTCGAAGGAGGGACATAATTCGGTTTTATTAAGTTTCGAATTGCGAGACTTTTTAATACCATGAAATGGCCGTTCATAAACCATCGTGTCTCTGCATTTACAAATGTTGCCTATAAGGTTAACTATATGAATCAAATCTAATGTTTTATTTTATGAATCCCATATAGTCTCCTCTTAATACCGTAGAGAAATGTGTGGTTTTCCGCACGCGTAAAATATACGGCTTGTAGTTTGGAGACTTTGAATGCAAGCATGACGGCAGAGAGAGCTCAAAATTATTTGGTAACTGGAAAAGTTTTTAAAAAACGAATAGTCTTCCTTCGAGTATAAAATTGAAATAAGACGTACTTTTCTACCGAATGAATGAAAGACTGACTATTTTTATGCATGCTTCCATTAACTATAATTGGACTTTTAGGGGCATAGAAAATCAATACAAAAATTGCATGTTACTTAAGTAGTCATTTTCTACAGAGTATCCTTTTTTGATTGCAGTCGGAAGGAAGTTCGTTCGAAAGCTAGCATCCTGAGCTAAATGCGTCATTATATAATTATGCTGCAGTCTGATTAGTTTTACAACCCTACTTAATTAATTTTTTTGTAACGAAAACACATTTCGGAATTTTAGTTGACATTTCATGAGTTAGTCCACCTACTGTATTTCGCTGATACCTTCGTCGTCATCGAACGGGATCAGGTGGTGAGAAGAAGTCTCAATGTCGTCTTCATGGACATTCAGTTTAGGATTTAGAATAGTTAACCTTCCCTGATGTGCTTTTCTGTCGCAAAGATTGGGGTGGCCCAAAAACCAAGGTATTCGGGAGAGCGACCAACACAATAGCAGAACGGATCCTCAACTATAACCACTCGATTAGCCGTAAATGTAGGTGCATAGCAGCGCTATATCGGCGTGTTGAGGTACGCTGTAGTGTCCGAAAGGCAGGGTCGCCGAAGTACACATTCGATAGGTGCACAGAGTGAATAGTTATCTAGGATAACTTTGTCAGCCGGTGCATACGCAAACGAAACGTGAAACCAGACCGGACCAAATCCAAATTTTGGCGAGCGCTTCCGTGCGTTAAGACCGTGTTGGAGGACGTCAGTCGTCTTTTCGCTCCACTTGTAGTTGAAGTTACACGCATACCAGAGGGGACAACCAAGCACCAAGTAATGGGACCGAAAGACCCACTTCCGTGGCAATAAGCGTCTGGATTCGTTTATCGGATCTGGTGTAATTGCGGCCAGAATAAACTACGTCGGAGAAGCAGGACGATTGCGCCGGACGCGAATTGCGGAATACGCGGTGACAGTGCAGAGAAAAGAGTCTGGCTCGCAAGTTACAGTTTATTCGGCAGGATCCAATCACAAATTCCGGTTGGATGAGGCCAAACAGTGAGGCGACAGTGAGCAACTGCGTGAGTCTTGAACTGCTTGAGTCATAGTTTACTGGTCCTCAGTCTATTAACAGGCGTCATGACCTGCCCTCTCCATATTCAATGCTGAGACTAGGTCGGGAGCACGCTGTGAACAGTGTTTCCAGCTGCAGTATCAGTAACCCGAATGGCTGAGTGATTATCACGCTAATATCCAACACGGGTGATGGAATCACGGCGATGAACTACCCGACTATCGGCAATCGGCCAGTCATCACACCAAAGGACAACAATCTGGGTTGAGGATGAGGCGTTAATTTCTCTAGGCCTGCGGTGGCATAGAAACTGCATCTTATGACTACCGCACGGCCTTGTGCAGGACGTACCCGCATCTGGGACCCTTCGGATGATAAGTTCAAGCATGAATCCGAACCGTCGAGCTAGTCGAGTTATTTTTCCAGTGATCACGTTTGCTGTTTACCAATTAGATAATTCGTCCTCATGACACACCAGTGCATTCGTCGCCAAAAAATTTGACGTGCTTGAATTTACCACGACGAGCTAGGACTCGTGGATCGAATGGTTATCAACTGACAGGATACCTCAGATCTCTTGGGAATATTTTGGATTGGCTGCGGGACATGGAGTGAGGGTTCAACGACTCCCTCCCATTGTGGCCGTTATGTCACTCTCGTTGATGTGAAATCCGGGTCGCCGAGACGAAAATCTGAGGCACGTAGATTGGCTGTTTGGATTTGTCAGACACTGCGCTCGCGCCCATCTCTGATCGTCCGGACATTGTCTTACCGTCGAAGACGTATGATTGGAGGAGAATGCGACAGGATCTATGGAGGTCTGATTTACACTAAAGTCACCTACAGTAGGTGGGCCAACTCATGAAATGTCAACCGAAATTCCGAAATGCATTTCCAGTCCGAAAAGATTAATTAAGTAGGGTCGTAAAACTAGTCAGCCTGAAATATAATTCTATAATATTTCAGTTACGTCAGGATGCCGCCTTTCGAAAGAACTTCTTTCGGCTGCATGCAAAAACCATACTCTGTAAAAAATGACTTCTTATGTAGCATGCATTTTCCCACTGATTTTCGGTTTCCTTAAAAATTGAATAATATTTCATGGAAAAATGCATACAAACATGCATCCTCTTGCTCGTTCGGTAGAAAAGGACATCTTCTTCCAATTTCATACTTGAAGGCAAGGTATAAATCGGTTTTCAGAAATTTTTCCAAGTCCCGAATGATTTTTAACCCGACCTGCCGATACACTTGCATTCAGGATTTCCAAACTACAAGCCGTATGTTTAGTGCGTACGGAAAACCGTACACTTCTCTACGGAATAAAGAGGAGACCATATGGTATTCATAAAATTTAACAGTAGATCCGACCCATATTGTTAACTTTGCAAGCCACATTGGTAAATGCAGAGACATTACGTTTTATGAACGGCCATTTTACAGTATTAAGAAATCTCACAATTACGAACATTTTTAAAACAGCATTATACCCTTCGAGCATAGATTTGGAAGAAGAGGACGTCCTCTTCTTCCGAATGAGCAAAAGAATATTTTTATGACTGTTATCCATGAACTGCAATTGAAGTTTTAAGGGCATCGTAAGTCTATGAATAAAAATGCATGCTACATAATAGTCATTTTTTATAGAGTATGGTTTTTGCATGCAGCCGAAAAGAAGTTCGTTTGAAAGGCGGCATCGTGAGGTAAGTTAATTATTGTAGAATTATGCCGCAGGATGGTTATTTTTACAACCCTACTTGATTAATTTTTCGAAAGGAGGACACATTTCGGAATTTTGGTTAACACTTCATGAGTTAGCCCGCCTACTGTACGTGTAAGTAACGGGTTTTGCGCCCAGTTCACAAACACACACAGTAGACGCCGCAGATTTAAGCAGTAAAATTGTCACTGATTTCTAAGTTAACCAAATTGTCGTCCTAACCGATGCCAAAAAGCCTCCAGGGTTTGTTAGGCTCTGAACTTACTTGACAGGTGCCAGTGTTCGGCTTAATTTGCACCGTCCACCCTGCATATTACTTCTGAACTTTAGGAGTCGAGGGTTGGGTTGGGCGTTATAACGTTTTTCGGTTAAATGAACTAGCGACCCGTTGGTCTCCGTAGACAGTTACCGATTTCGCAATGTTAATATTCCGCAAGCTGTGCTAAATTTGTCAGATTAAAACGCACTCATGCCTTTTAATTGGGAGTCTGCATAAAATTTACACGTTTCCACCATATTGATACAGAAGGCAGTCGAGAAATGTGAGGTGTAATTGTTGGTACAAGAATGGTACTCGTCCTTTATTTTGGATTACCTCTCATCACAGACAACAGCGGATGTCTTCTCTGGTGATGATTTCGAGGAGGAATCAGTAACTGCCTGAGAGCAGAATTTTAGTACTGATGATCAAATTTCCTTGCAAAATGATCGCCAATGTCGCCCATGGTTAGCCGGGCCATTTATGCTCACGGAATTTTTTTCGGGTGTTTCGGAAATTCCGAGCTTGCAGAGGTGTCGGCAAGAAACAGTTTTTTTCGGAAGCTCTTAACAGCGACACATTTTCCAGGACATTCAGTTACTTTAGTACGTCTGCTCGAGTACCCATCTAGTTCCCTAGGCGCCAGAAGGTGATCCGGCCAGTCGATACACATTTGTTTTTTGCAAATGATCCTCTAGTGAGTTAGCAAACGCTCACATGTCAGAGTTTGCGCGACTACTCTCTAAATCTAGAGCTGTGCAATCAGACTTCCCTGTTTCGTAAATCCTCACTTAGGGGATCTCATTATCCGTCAGAGAAATAAAGAAGTCCAGAATGATGGCCAGCTTTCGTTCCACCTGAACTGCTCGCTAATTGACGTCGACCGAACTGGCGTTATAAGACTAATTGTAAGTTTTTGGCCGGATTAAAACACCTCATCCTGGAGTTCCGGGTAAGGCTTTAAATGTCAGACTGTCCGACGTACTTTGTCTAATCATTGATGGTGTTTCCAAATGCGAAAAAAATAAGCACAAGCTGCAACAGGTCCACTCACCAGCAGTCAACCGACACTTCTGCTGTGAACATAGAGAGTGGTCACCTCGGGTGACGTTAAACTCTCTACAACCGAGCGAAAGTTTAAACTCTATGGTCGGAAAATCAAGGAGAAGTCAGGCATTTGAAGTATGCAAAGTGTTCCTAGAAGCCTACAGACTAAATATGACAGCTAAACTTGTATTCTAGGTCGATCACTGTCTTGATTGAATGAAGAGCAAACAATGCAGCGTTTGTCTGTAAAATAAACCATCAACCACCTAGATTACCGTAAATGGCAAACTCTGCTCGATTCACCTGGTTAGGCGACAGTGGCGAGGGTACGGTTTATGCCCGGGGTTACTTAATCCAGGGAGCAACTGTGTTGGGGAAAAGAGCTGAACATCTAAGAGCTTTGTGGTATCAGAAACTGTGATCCTCCACAATGTTACCAATTAATAGGTGACATTATTTTCACCAATTAATTGTAATACCAAATGAATTAAATGCTCCTTTGAAGGCACTGCCGATAGCTACCTTAAAACAACATTTCTTCGAGTATAAGATTTGATGAATAGGTGATTTCCTATGAAATGAATTCACGAAAAATGTCTTCGTACATGCTTTCTGCAAAATACTTTTTAAATTTTAGGGACGTCGAAAATCGATGAATAAAGTACATATATCATAAGTTGTCGTTTTTGGCCGAAAACGATGTCCGCAGGTTGCCGAAAAGGAATGCGTTCAAAAGTTTACATCCGGCCTTGTCGGGAGTATTGCGAAGATAGGTCACAAGGTGATCGATATTATAACCTCACTAATATAAACCTTCCTAGTCGAAAGTGTGCTTCAGAATTTCCCCTAACGTTTCATAAAACTGGTCACTGATTGTAGGTTTCTAAAGCTTCATCATACATGACCACTGTTTTCATTGCGAAGCATACATACAGTACGTGACCTATCTCATGAAATGTGATAACGGAAACTAGTGCTAGAATTTTTGAAAGTCTTTAACGTTGCGCATTTTGTTCGCTCATCCACATCCTTCAATAAATTGTACTTTTCTTGTGCAGATTTTGTGTTTACGTAATTATATAAAGTAAAATATGACTACATTTTAGCGAAAATGGACGTTGGAATACATTCCTACAATTTACTTTGCTAATACTTGTTCTAAACTCCGGTTACGCATCTGAGAGACTTTTTCATCGAAAGGTTAGTAATTTACGCGCGAGGGTTTTAATAAACAGGTTTAACTGAACTTAAAAATTTATTTTATCGCCGATGTTAACCGTGGTAATCAACCTGTTAACACAAAGGTTGTTTTAAAAAAATCAGAATTTTCACCAACTTCTAAATGTCAAATTAGCAGACCTGTGTGACTAGGTGCCCTAAAGTGCAGTGATAATTCAGATGGGGATTCCCTCATTTAAATGGGCCGAAATTGCTTTGTCGTTTAGAAAATTCTACCTGATGTCACATAAATGACCACCACCGAATGGTCACTTTGAGTTTTAAACATGAAAAACAAATTGTCGTGCAGTGTAGTTTCTGTGCATACCTTATTAAGAAATAGACGGCGCAAAACATTTATAATTTCAGCAAATGATCAGTACTTATATGGGCGCTCTGCCGTGCATTCATAATCGAAGCAGGGAGTCTAAAAGCAAGCGAAACAGTAAAAAATGGCCTCCATTTATAGAGGAATGCCTGTTCATACGTTTACGGTAGAAAAAACGGTATTTTTCAGGAACATGAAAGAAACAGCCAAAACTGTCAAATTTCTACTTGGCTTCACCGTACAAAAATGCAAATTACACGGAAGTCCGTCAATGAAGTGCAGTAATAAATTACTTCTTAAAGAGATAACTTATTAAGGAAAGTTTTCTTATTGATCGGGGGCACATTCGCTGCTACGTTTCGTTGCGGACAGCCATTTTTCTCGAAAAGGAAATTTGATGTTTGTACGGGTCTTCACATGTGACCTAAACGATCATCTTCGTAAAAAGGAGCGGCGGAACACTGATTAATTAGCTAAACACCATCAAGAATAATCTTATTTTAAAATTCACAACAGTTAGATAATTCAGAGTCTGTCTTTATGTTCGATCGGGTGAAAACATTGAAAATCATGAGGTATTACAGCAAAATTCGAGATCGATCTGAACTTCTATGTAATCCAAAACCAACGAAAAGCGTTAGTACATTTAATGGAAGAAACGTTCTCTCTATAAACACAAAATGGCATGTTTACGATCACGCCTGTCAGTTTTATTTAAACTTATTAGACATCGACCGGCCTCATGGCATGTCACCTTATGAAAACGTTTGTCTCTGCGACGCCCACACCAGTGAAATCAAGCAAAATCCAGTTTCTGATGTTGAACTCCATCTCATTTAACTCAAACAAGTCAAGGATAACACGAAACACTGGAAAACTGTTTTGAAATCTACAATCAGAATCTAGGCAGTTGACACACCGTCATATATGGAATCACACTAATTATTAAACGATATTTTGATGTAAATGACACTGAATCACTATTATTAGACGTTATTTTATTTATACTTTCATATTTACTACGTTTTCATTAATTTGAATGCATTCGTTACATTTAAACACGAAGTTTACTAAATTAGAGTCATTTATGACGTTTTTGGGATACTGCACTTCCCAAAATAAATCGGAATTTCTAAAAAACGCAGTGTTGCTTTTAATATTTCTTTTATGTTTTTAATTCTTTTAATCTTGTGCTTAAATAGCATAGATATTAGACTCATGAAATGATATCGGTTTGCGAGTGATTGGCAATCATTCGTAACAATTTGGACACATTTCGCTAGTTAGGCCATCAACTGTACGAAGGTGGCTCCGAGATTTTCAAGAAAGCATAAATGTACAGCAGTCTGCAAGGTAACTGCCCTTTTTGTCCTCTACTTACTTTCCTTTTCATTGGACCCCTTTTATTATCACATGCGTTTGTAGAGGGAGGCTACCCTCCTTTGTTTGCCGCAAATCTCTGCGTGGGCCGGTGATTTCACCAGCCTCTTCCCTTTTGCCCAGTACATATAGGGTACAGAGAATTCTGCGAACGCCAGAAAGGACATCAACTCCAGCAAATGGACGACCGCTCTCTTCAACGCCCTCATTGTCTGCCTCCATGGTGACACTCAAACAAGTCGGCAGGGGGCTCTATCAAGGTGTCTTCACCAGAAGACACTAAATGTTCCCTTATGCATGGTGGTCTCTAATGGCGAGCATCCAGTAGATAAGTCATGAATTATAGGACCTGTTCTTCTCTATAGTACGACCTGGCCTGTGTCTAGCTGACTAATGATGTGGAAAAGATAAGTTGTAATATTAGCTGGCGAGGATACGTTTGTTTTTGATAAATCTTCGTCAGGTCAGTGAATTTATAGGGAAACGGGATATAAGTCGAACATGTCCGTGATTGGAGAAATCGATTAAAGTTCGTTTTTAAACACAGGCGGGTTGAGAGCGGAAGGGCGTGGAGAGTTGTGCGTAGTTAGTCGCGGAGCCTGGACGAGGTTCTTCCGAGCTAACAAGGCTGGCTTACGTAGCCCAATTGCTGCCGCTTATCTTGTTGTTAGCAGACGTTGATCCGGTAGTTTAGGGTAGCTCGAGGGGATCTTATATATCAGATGAAAAGCTTCGCTGGGATCCACACGATGCCTGAAATCGCTAAGTTACTCAGGGGGGACGGAAGGCGTGGAGCTGGGCGTCGCAAACAAGAACTCAGAGACAGGGAGGGATTCATTTGGATCAACGATGCGTCCGCTCTCCAACAAGTGTCATGTATGTACAATGAATGTTCATGCATTTCTGGTGTATTCGCGACTTACGTTTGCTGTACACAACATGCGGGGATTAATGGAAGTCCCCGCACAGGTCCAGAGCCGGCCACGATGCGCAAGCCTTAGCAGAAAATCCGACAAATAAACAGTTTTTTTTAATTCAGGAAATGCTGTTGTATATAAAAAGTAACCTTTGATGGGTAGAAACAGATACACTAATATACGCTGACTGGAGATTCTACACAGAAGATTTTCTGTTTTTTGATTATATTATAGTATCGTGGAAAATGTAGGGACGAATGTGAATTGACGAACATTGGTCATCATGAGAAGAGTGCGTTGTAAACTACTTCGTAGATTCTTTTTATCTTCCAAAACACGTAAATCCTTCTGACCCTGCGTCTGAGTGCGTCTACCCATGGAGGGAAGTAGCTTAGCACACAGTTTAGTTGCCTTGTTTAATTTCCAAGGAAATTAATGCGCGAACTTGGAGTACATCTTTCGAAACGGGCCTTTACAGGCACGCTCCAAATTTTGATATGAATATTTGAGCTGAAATCCATCAGCTGCTGCGGAATAACCGCTTAATATTCACAAACCGCCAAATATTCATATCAAAATTTAGAACGTGCCTGACAAGGTCCGTTTCGAAAGATGTAATCCAAGTTCGCGCACTAATTTCCTTGGAAATTAAACAAAGTAAGTTAAAACTGGAGTTCATATACCAGAAAACGCACGGGAAAGCTGGGGGTCCCCCTGACGAGCCGAAACCCTCGCAGCTGCGTCAGGCAGCGACATAAGATCGGCGAAACACGCGTGTCTGGGTTTTTAGCTATTACCTGTGTGGTTAGTACGGTAAATCATTGCACAGTTCTACGCAATTCAGTCTATTCGCGATCAATATTTTAATGTCTACCTCCTAATAAATTACTCCGACAAAGTTGAAACGCGGGCGGTGAGCCAGGCTGCGTGTGAGACCGCGTGTGACAAAGGAAAGCGCTCCATAAAATATCCCAATCCAATCACAATCTCCGTAAGAAGCGTTATAGATTGCTGTCCTCCATAAAGATAAGTTGATTCAAATGCGTATTTGGCAGCGATATCGTTTCCTAATAATCAGGATGACAATAAGCTGTTTTATGACCATACGCAAAATGTGGATATGACTGGGCAGGTTGGAAGGAACTGAGACCCAGGCTCTTTTCACATATGTTGACTTGCCATAAACATTTGCAGACCTAGTGAGGAGAAATCGAGAAAAAACATGTCCAGCAGACCGCCTCAAGGAATGATTCTATTGAGGGTGCTATATGTTCGGCACTGCTGTTATGGGTATAGGTGACCATTGACGGCCCATATAACCATGGGCAAATGAACCATGCAGTTTTTTTCGTGGAAAGACTTGTACTCAACCGATTAGATATTCCCTCACGGTTATATACAAACGAAAAACGTCTGAACTCACGAGAATACTTTCAACGCTTGCAGTGTAATTGATCTGGAGACTTGCGAAATAATGAACGAAAGAAATATCTAGTGTATAAATCGTTCTGGAAGTTTAAGTCTCGGTTGGATACCAGTGTCGCAACACTCCGTTACTGATGCTAGTATTATTGCAGTTAGTTACCCATACTGTAAGCGTTGGTAGAGTAGCATTGGCAGCCGTGGTGGCGGTGGTAGTAGTAGTACTAATAGTAGGATTATTAGTAGTATTCGCCGTATCAGTGGTGGTAGACGGGGGAAAAAGTTTTCTTCAGTGTTGCGACACTGTATTCCCGCCAGTGGTAGTGGTATTAGTAGTAACAGCGGTAGTAGTGGTAGTAATAGCAGTAGCAGTGGTGGTGGTAGTAGTAGTATTAGTGGTGGTAGTAGTAGTAGTAGTCCGCCCGTAAGACAGGCTGGTGGGGGAATAGACAATTCTAAGTGTTGCGACACTGTATTCCCGCCTAAGTCTCCTAGCGTGTATATGTCAGCATTTTACACCTATTCGCATTGAACGGAATATCCATTTTTGTTTAAAGGTTTTAATATAAAAATTGTCCGACAAGTCTCGCAGTTTTCTCTGAAGGCCAGTCCAGAATATTATGCAGCCTTTTCGTCTTTACTTTATTCTTATTGATGGTCAGGTATTACGCTTGTGCGAATTAAATAGACTTTATCTTGTTGAAGGAGATATGATCGCGGGAACAAGAGCTTTATCCACCTGACTTTTCAGATTCCTGCCCAAACGTATCGTCAAAGATAATAACTCCATCCTTTGTATATTACTTTTTATAATGAGAGGTTCTGTTATAAAAAACTATTTTGAATCGTGTAGTTGTTAACTTTGTGCAAACCTAATTACCCATTTCGAAACCGATCAATTACTTTGAAAGGTCAATGAGGCCTCAAAAAGTCGGACATGCATCTGCACGGTATACTTGCGAACAATATTAATTGTTTTTTGCAATGCAGCACACTCTTTCAATTTAACCGACATGGTTTACATGTTATTGTCATGTTGAGGGAAAGACACCGGCTCCTTACAAGGGGACATTTAACTATGTTCTATTCTAAAACTACAAGACATTCCCTATTCCAACAAGTTTATCTTTTCTTAAAGTTAATATTTCACAGGCTGCACCAACGTAAAATTAAGGGCGTAATGAGTGAACATGTAAAAAACTAAAGGTGTTTTCATGAAGTCCACAATTAAGACTTCCGCGCAACGCACACTTAGAACTAGTTGTCTTTTGGAAGACTACTCATGTTTGCTTTGCAGTAAACATAACAGCGACCATCTCTGTGCAAGCAACTCAGTTTGCTCAAAGGACATTTTTATTAGGGAGTTGAAACAATAATCTATTTTTATCTTTGTCAGTTTTCAAAATGCAAATTTATGGCTTAAAGACGCAGAAGACAATAGGTACC
>CACRXP010000693.1:328829-340481 GCA_902702965.1 Spirometra erinaceieuropaei | reverse complement strand
TAGCTACTCAAGAGTCTACTGTTCTGCGTGACGAGGTAACCCCCTTTTCCTGTTTCTGACCACTTCTTGCACAGGGATTTTGCTCATGGATATGTATCTTATTGAAGTTAAGGCAAGTTTGGTATTAAAGCTTTTCTAACTGCGCTTAACATTGCCAGGGATCTGCCTGTTTTGCAATCGTCTCTAGAACTGCTATTTTTCGTGATCCTTAGTGATTAAGCAATCATAGAATATGCCCGAAAACTTTTATACGCCAGTGCAGGATCGCTGACTTGTATGTTTCTGTCCAGGGTGAGCCAAAAGTGACATTCAGAAGGACGGTGGAGTTAGAAATCTACGTGCAGTCTGATTGGTGGACATCCGTCTGCGTGTGTACATTGCTGATCGCAGGAGGCACGGTGCTTCGCTATAGTGTGTCTCCCCGAGTCCTCCAAGTTCAGTTTGACAGATTTGGTTCACCGGGACTAAGTAAGGAGGCACAACTGGTCGATGAACCCTCTGTGTCTGGTTAGAACCCTCTGTCTTGGCCTTGGTTCACTTTTTAGTTGCATTCTGATGTGCACGTTCAAAGATGAAGCGCCAAAACAGTAGTTGAGACAGTTGTGCAATTACATATGTCTCACGATTGCAACATTTCGCGCGTTGCTATTGCCTCCTGCCCCTCCTGAACTGCACGGTCCCGTCGGCTCGAGCGTATTTAATGTTGTCAGTTGCCACGCTCACAAGTTACTGATCGTAGGCCATCCGTCTGCAATCACTCTTACTTGCCCTGGTGCGAAGCGACAGTCGTGATCTGAGACGGCTGCCGGTCTCCCTAGTATAATTACATATCTCTCACGTTTGCGCTGGCGTTAATTGTCGCAGCATTTCGCGCCTTACAGTTTTGCGGCTCAGGAGTGCCCGCAGCATCTGGCGTGCTCCGCTGAGGTCCACCCTACGATGTATGGTTCCATGCCTGTCTGCCAAGTCTCCGGTGTCTTTTAGGCCCTGCTGTCGTTCCCTCGATCAGTAATTCCGGTATCTTCGGAGGCAAGTGTGCGTCTAATCATGTTCTAACGTCTTCAGTCCACCCTTTGTGCTGGCTCCGTATATCCCTCACTTGATGCTTGCAGTCTCCGACATAGTTCGCTGGCCATGGACCGCACCTAATCCGGTATGCAGTATTTTGCTTCGTGGCAACAAGTCCTTTTGTCTCGTGTTCTGTCGTCGGATTGTTCTTTTAAGAAAACGCGCCACGTAAGATCGGCTATGCAAGTGCTGCCAATACTTGCACCAGAGAGGTCGGACGTTCCACTCACGAGCGGTGCTCGGGTGAGTAAGAACGGTTCTTCTCAAGAAGTAATCGAAATGTCCTGAATTTGTGACGAATTGGCAAGCTCCAGGAAGCAAAAGAAAAGAAGACGAGGGACATTACTCGTCTGGCCTTTCGCACTCCAATTCGTCATCACAGATAGAATCGGATCAGGGTATCAAGCTGCCTAGGTGTAAAGTGTAAAGCGTAGTACTGCATCGCAAGATATCATGACCTTGCTTGACAAATAGCTTACCCCTCTCAGCTTCTCCAAGTATTCTGTTGACGAAGTGACTTTAAAATCTGAATGAACGGTCAGGAATTGGAGACGTCGAAGACAGCCATTTTACCAATCCACAGACTGGAGTACCGTGGATAGGAGGGGACCGTGCGCTAAGCGTCCTGTCTTGGAAGATTGCCAACCGACGGGATAACTCGAACCTCACAGTCGGCCCAGTGTGTGTTTGCGTGGAGCGACCGACTGGTGGACTAAGAGTCAGGCTGCAATGACTCCTTCTTAATGTGGCTTCTACGGCACTCCCACTCCGTGGTATACGAGCCGCCCTCCTCTTCTCTTATTGCTTGTAAAATTCTGGTGTTTGTTGTGAACCAGAAGATGCGGTGGTACGCCTAGGTACGGGTTTACACCGTGCCAGCCACCTGCGGTATCCCCCGTCTCTCCTCTTCTCGACTTAAATACAACACCGGACCCAGCTGGTGGCAGAGACGGAGATAATGCGGTAGATGCCGCACAAGTCACCGTCCCTGCCCTCACCCCGCTGTGGTGCACACGCTGGACATAGTCTAAACCGACGGTCGAACTGTTGAGAGCAGTTGTGCCGATAACTCCAACCTGCTAACAGCCGCAGAAGGAAGTACTTTGACCGACCGTTAGTCAGTGGGGCTATGAACGCTATCAACTAATGCGCTGTTTGCCATCCTCTGATTTTACAAAGGTAAAAACCTACCTGCTTTGGAAGCGTCGGCGCAATAACCCTAGGACTCGTGAGGGTGACTTTTGAACTCGGCCTCAGTTTTAGGTCCATTTTTTTAACTGACGACGGTCGCCGCCACGTAATTCTGGACAAATATGTTGGTTGATGAACTGTAACCTCCTATCTTGACCCTCGTTTTATGTGTGAGTAATTAGTCAATCTTTCGAATGGTCTTTTTATCCTTCCTTCGGTAATTATACGCTCTGCTGACATAAGGATACATCATTTAAGTGTGGAGACTGTTTTCTTCTGTTTGTGTAGCGATGAGGACATCGAGAGGAAGGCCGGTCCGGACGCGGTTTACTTTCTACAATTCTACAAGACCCTCATTATCTACACTGGCATAACTATGCTTCTGTGTCTCCTCTTCGTGCTGCCTCTGAACATTCACGGCGTTCTCAAATGTGCGTTTTTCTCCAGCATGTGTGCTCCTAACAAATTGTCTTTGTTTGATTATTTCACTAAAATGCCTCCTATATCTGCCTGTCACTTCGATGAGTTGACGGCCTAAATTGGACTGTTCACTCTTTCTCACCCGGTGCTGACATTATTTTCCCCGTGCAAATTGATGAGCCTGCATTTGTGTAGCACAAATAGACGGGAGTTTCGTGCCAATTCAGCCCCTGTAGTCATCATGGCCTTGTCTTGCCTCTGCGACGCAAGAAGAGTGGGAAGAGAAGAAAAGAGAAGTAGACGCCGAAACCACGCGTACGTCGCCGCTGCCTTCCCAGGCAGCGCTGGCCCGGCGAACAAGTTACAACCATCGATCACCTTGAGCGTAATTTATCACTCCTCCTTATTTTTGCCTCGCATCCTGGTAGGTTTTGAGCGGACAAGTTTCGTTTTGTTTGGGAAGTGCAAAGAGGGACCTGTAGGTGTGTAGTGGACGGTGACAGACCATGAGAACTCGGCTGCCGTCAGTTGTGAAGGAGAGTTAGCGCCGAGTGGTGCTCTTGGTTAAAATACTATGAATTCTTCACTGGCATCTATTGGAAATCCCATGAATAATGATCGAATTCGTCCATATTATTAATCTTCTGCGGTTTACTTAACACAAGCCATCCGTATAAACGTGCTGCTTCACGACTGGTTCATCTTTACTGACTAAACCGGGCTTCGCACACGACAGTTCGACCGTCGTTGCTGATGGTGTTTGCCGTGTGCCTTACAGCAGGCTAAGAGTGGGGACAGTGACTTGGGCGTGAATTAGTTTATGGTAATGGCAGACTTGCGCTGCATTCACTGGTTTTCTCTCCTCCCCCACCTGTAATCGGTGTCAAGACAGGCCGGAGGTGGAGGAGGACGCAGGCGCTGGCACAGCGTAGATCCGCACCTAGGCGTACTATCATACCCCTGGCGTTTGTTATGGATGCACATACCCGAAGACGCCCGCTCGACTCCCATCAAGCCCTGATGTTGGTCCACCACGAGGCCCGTTTTAGGGGACGCGTGGAGCAGCCTATCACTCGTAGGAGGTCTGCTCCCTATATGGACACCCTATGCACACTTGAGCCTAAAATTGTAATTATTTATCAGCGTAAATCTTCACATGGTGGCGTAATTCATGCTGTTTGCAAAGCCCATAAAACATTGCCTTGACCACACTTGCTTATAGTGAATTAGAGCAATTTATGAGAAAAAAATCTTTGTACATTGTCGCAGTCGAATTCGGATGGCCATAGCTTGACGAAACGGTTGTGCTCTGCTTCGCGTGTGTCTACGCTCGTTTTCTATTCTCCGCGGGGTGAACGCTTGTCACCTGCACGTAACGGTTTTGCTTAAGAGTCCTGGTTGGGTCTTTGTGGCCTACGCTCGTAAATCTCTGACCCTGGTTGTTTACCAATGGCGACGCCAATCATCACGCTCCACGAATGAGACGTCACTGCCGAGTGTTGGATCATGAGATTAGTCTGTGACGACCGATCGGTGTGGTGAAGTACAACATTGCCACCTGGCATCATGACTGGGTTTTGTGGTGTAAAATTGTCCGGTTACAAATGCCAATTTTTTGGATCCGAAAGGATCCACATTTTCTTGAGAAAAAAGACCGGGAGGACACGGGAGTGAGTATTCCCCGCGTCACAGCTGGTCTTACTCTAAATTCCAGGTGGGCTGGGGATAGAGGTTAGCGTTAGGATTGAGGTTAAAGTTAGGACACCGGGAATAGGTGCCTCCTGTAAGAGGGTGGGATACCTATTCCCGTGTCCAACCAGAAACACTATTCACACCCTGCCTGACTATTTTGCGTCACAATCAAGGTCGTTTTATAAGCGCACGCAATTTTTTCCAGTAAAGTTTCCGGCGAGGTTTGGTTCTGCATCCTCACCTGAGTGATACCATATGGGTTACCTTACTAAAACAATATTAGTTAACATGCCTAACCTAGCCACTCACTGGATTAGGAAGGGTGCAAGAGCAGAGCTCGAAGCACGCGCAGGGAAGCGAGTGAAGATGGAATTTACGTACTCTCCCTCCGACATAGCCACTCTCTGGATTGAGAGGATAAGGAGGGCGCAATCACAACTGCAAAGCCACTGGGGTTACCGCGTGGTAATTCGCAGTGCATGGCCACTGTAGTGGACCGGACGGAGTTCCACACCGTCGGAACAATTCCACTAGAAAGTCTACTTGACCACTCGCTGGATTAGTATAGTAAAGAGGGCGCAAACAGGACTCGAAGCACACTCAGGGAATCGCCTGTGAATTGCTACCTGATGTAAACGAGGGTGGCGTATAGGCACTCCTCCCCCCCCCCCCTCCCGGTGGTACAGTCACTCTCTGGATTAAAATTGTAGGGAAAATGCAAACGCGTGATATTTGTAATGTCAGGGTACTCGCATCTGCTAATTTTTTTTAGAAAGTTAACCGTGTGGCATCTTTCAGGAGGGGCTGCACAACCAAACCTCGCCAACTTTCCTTCCTAGATTAATGTTAGCTCCCGGAAGGACGCTTAAACACGCAGACATGAACTGTAGTGGTTGCTGGGATTTTCAATCGTCTGGGTATAAAGAATTGAGATTTTCACTTAAAATAGCCAGTTTATAGTTAGTAAGATAACTTGTAGGCAAATCCTGTGTGAGAAGAAGACTTTATGTTCTTCACTTTGGGCTAAAACATCAAAATTTACAACGTCTGGAGTGCTTCTTGACGACCGTTCAGGCATCAGCCGTAGTATTTCTTCGGTTTCGTCACCTACTGGGATTTCGTTCCTATTCCAGATGTATGGTTGTCTAAACCTTTTTGAAACTCGACTTACGACCAAAGCGTCCCACACACTCTGTGGGTTCGACACTTTAGCTCGTACTTTGGTAGTTATCATACTTACAGACCAAGTCCGTGACATGTATGTGGGCTTGTGAACCGTTTAATTGAATACGTAGTTGGACAGATTCACTGGATGGACAAACTATTTGCGACGCTTGTTGGGGACCTTCAGCATTTAGCCGTCTTTTCCATTTACACTACCCAATATTCCCAAACTTGGGGAGAGCCGAGCGAACATATTCTTCGTGCGTACTTACCATCGTAGCGAGCAGTGTCAGTTCCTACAGCGATGTCCCCCGACTTGGATCATTTAGTAGCACCTGCTGCCCAAAGTGTTCGGAACCTTTCGTCTTCCCGGACTAACGGTCGTTACTCTCGAGTGATCATAATTGCAAGTTAATAATATATTCTCTGTGAACCATAGATAAATGAATCATCTTACTTTTTAATGTTAACTTTAGAGAGGTCATTCTCTGGTTTTTACTAGCCTCAGGGCGTCGTCGGCGCAGTCAGGGTCAACCGGCCGGCATCAGCTTGTCAGTTTCTCAGAAACGCTTAAAACTTTTTTTCTAGAATCTAGTAAATCACTTCGTTAACTAGGGTAAACCAGAGGATTCATCCCTGATGAGGTTTTGGTAATCAGGAGCATTAGCAGAAATTTACAGTACTAGATTTTGTTTGCCGGAGCAGTTTTGGCGAAAGATTGTCGAACGCCAGTGCATTTAATGCAGGCTCTCAATGCCGAGGTGCAAGCAACCCCATATAAAACAGGTTACTTCCGGTTACTGGTTTCCGTGGGAGTGGATACTGTCACCCGTCTTCTCATTTGCTGTTCACATCCACTTACTAACGGGGGAACCCCTCTGCCTATCCCCGCCGCCTTTTTCATCCCTGATCGACAAAATTATACCCTTCCTGCGGCACCGTCAACTATTGCCATTTGGCCATACTGGTTTCAAACGCCGTTGGCGTACATTCGAAAGTGTTGCAAACCACACCACTGTCGGCTTGCCGCTCCCCAGGCGTGATTTAACACGGAATGTCTGCCTGGCATTTTCTGCATGTTGCTACTGGGCCGCCAGAGCAGCCGCCCTCGGTCAGGTCTAAACGGGTCCAAACGCAAAATGTGAGAAAGGGAGAGCGTGGTACCAGTCCTACCCAATTATACAAGTTTTCGCGAGTATTTGTTCCATTAGGAGCCCTCAAAGTCTTGGTTTCGGGAATGGGGGCCAGGTCGGAATAGTCCCTTAGTGTGATCATATAGTATCCCTTACCAAGGGGTATCTGATTGAGTGAACTTTGGTTCATTTTGCGTCTCTGTGATCTGGAGCTATTTTCTTTTGACCACTGCAGTTATGTCCATCTCCAATTACCTTGACCTGATCATGCCATTTGAACACAATCAGTGTGCCTGACTTGCACGCAAACGGCAGCCATTGTCCCTCTCCCCAAGCAGTGGTGGCCACCATAGAGTTCAGTAGAAGAACCATCGCACGTCGTCGATAGGTCTGTCATCTAAAGGGGAAATCGCACACCCTTGGTGCGCCACTGGTGGTATTGGATGCGGGGAGGTAAGTCGCTCAGCACCTCTTATCCGTCAGGCATACTTGTTGTAAAGGATCTTGGTCAAAAATGCGACTTTTGAAAGCATTTCCTTACCTGGGTGACTTCTTTTAGGCCTACAACCAAGTCTTCGCAAAGCACATGACATTTGTGCTAGCACTACCCTCTGCTGCATGTGTGTCTGTGTACTTTGGCGGCCGTGTAAATTCTCACGTGTATGCACGCACACAAAGGATTGCACTGCAATGAGAATGAATAGGTCTTCTTGAGCTGGTCAAATCTTCGGCGCGTTTATCTCCATCACTTTAAGCGTCAGTCTCGTCGTTTCCTCAGCATTTATCCCTGTCACTGAGCTGTCATTCAACTCGCTGTCCACACTGAGGTTAGATATTCCGGACAACGTCAGTCACGCATAGACTTCATGAGTCTAGGAAGGCGAACACAATTTTCAGAGAGAGTACATTTACTAAATACGACTGAAGAGAACTGGGTCTGAAATAATTTCTATCACCTGGAAACCACACAAATGCGACTTTTTTCTCCGTGCAATTTTGATCGCCCAACCTCATGCGGTTTTTTTCATTCCCGTGTGCAGCGCCGGATTTGCAGCAGTTTGGTGTTACCACCATCTCTAACATCCCCGGGGACTCGCCCATGCTGTGGCTCCATGTGGCCATGGGTTTCCTCTTCTTCCTGATTGCCTTCTGTCTTGCGATGAACTTCGCTCGCCGTCTGCATGCAGATCAGCGTCGCATCTCTTCGGTCGTAAGTAACAAGCCCTTCTCACCTACATTAAACTACTTGTATGGGGGCAGTAACGCTATGTGCTGACATGGGGAAGGAGTCACCCTGCAGCTTAGGGGTCGAACAATCGCAGAGGAAGCATTCTCGCACGTTATCTTCTGCTTACGATGGAAAAAATTACTGCTGCTAAGTCTGATCTAAGTAATCACATAATTTGGTTCTGTTGTATATAAGGAAGGTGGTCCCACGCGGATTCCTAGACGATCTTGCGTCACCCTCCTCCCCCCTGTCTATTCAGCTTTTCTGTGCATTCTGGAGAGACTTACAGTGCGTGACGTGAGTAATGAAACGTTGACTGGAATTCTGAAACATGGTCGGCGTTTGCAGTATTGATTTATCGTGCTGCGTAATTCCAAGATGCCTGGTTCACGCCAGGATGCCGACTTTAAAATGCACTTCTTTCCACTCACTTATAAAGTCCAACTCACCAAAGATGATTAATCAAAAAAGTGAACTTTTTTCCACTGATTTTTGATGCCTTCATAAATCCAGAACATGCACGGAAACATTTCTTGTTCTTACTCGTTTTGTAGCAAAAATGTCTCTTCAAACGTTCAACACTATGTAACTGTATATCTCTGTTGTAGGTAGGAGGTTCTAAACGCACGTTAGGCAGTTGGCAGAGTTCATAATTATTCGGAAATTGAAACTTTTCCCTTTCTTCTAGTGGGAAATCTGGTAAAGATGTAATTTGCCACAAATCGGGTACAGTGAGTGACCGATCCAATTAAATCTTAGTCGGAACTCGGAAATGCGTTTCGCTTAGAAGGGATTACTTAGGTGGGATTGTAATATTGATTATTATGCGACGTAGTTCTATAATATTTCGGACACGCCAGGATGTTAGCCTTTGAATGCACCTCTCTGACTTCCTGCAACAACCGCACCCGGTAAAAAGAGACTAATTAAATTGTGTGCATTTCTCACATCGATTTTCGATGGCCATGTAAATTAAAATATATTTTATAGAAAACATGCACAAAAATATGCTTTCTCTTACTCATTTGGTAGTAAACCACGTCATCTTCGCACTTTGTACTCGAACAACAGGTGCCTTTCCGTCTTAAAAAAGCCTTCTAATTATGCGATTTTTTAAGACCGTGCAACGTCCATTCGCACAGCATCCTGCCTGTCCGTTTATTATTGTTCCTCACAAAACATGCAACATAGTCCAAGCCCTTTGCAAAATGTTATGAAATCTACTTGGTATCTTACTAAAAGCATACAGGAATATGTGGTTTTCCCTACGCTGAAAGTATACACCTTATAGGCTGAAATCGTTAAACGCTAGTGCAACGTCCGATCTGATTCAAAATTGTTCGGGAGTTAAAAAACTTTTTAATACCCAAATGTATTCCTTCTTCGAGTGCAAAATGTGATGACGAAGTGATTTGCTACCAAATTACTAAAAGAAAGCATATTTTGTGCCTGTTTTCTATAAACTATATTGGAATTTATAAGTCCATCGAAAATCCATGTGAAAAAGGCATATTGCTTAAGTAGTCAGTTTTGCCGAGTGCGGTTTTTACAGGAGGTCAGGAGTGCATTCACAAGCCAACCTGGCGAGTCCGAAGTATCACAGGATAGTACCGCATGATTATCATTATTGAATCCCTACCTACGTAATCCTTCCTAATCGAAAGTGACTTTCTGAATTCCGACTAGTATCTCATGAGTTAGGTCACTCACCGTATATGAGGGGATGTTCTGTGCTCTTTTCCAAAGAGATATGCTTGGATTTATAAGATTGGGAATTAGTGCAAAAATGCATGTTTCTTATTTAGTCCTTTTTGGCGACTGTGCCTTTTTCAGTATTACAGCCCCACCTTATGTAGTCCTTTCCGACTACGGACATCTTTGTTATCATGATGTCTAATTGAAGTCATTTATTTTCATCAGATGGAGGTAATAGGCGTGTGTATGCAAACTTATAAGTTAACTACGGGTGGTTTCTGTAGCCTTTTATTTCCCTATCACACCCTCATGCCCTATCGAAATCGTGTTCTTCCACGATTGCTAGATACATTTGTGGAGTGCTTAGCTCTTCGGTTAATTTCTCATTTTCCGCTGACTCCTAGCACTTAATAAAGTGTTAGTTCGTGTTTACCAGGCTGATTTTCAGCCATTCTGATTTTTGCACTCTTGTGTTTCTCCTCAATTGCCATTCAGAATAAAATCCGCGATTTTGTTCCTTTTCCAGCTGTTCAGAAGGTTAAGAAGCACGACTGGGCGTTTCCCTTGAGCCATATTCTGTTTTTCTAAAGAGCGAACTTAGCTAATCAATGAGGAGCAATGTTCAGATTTTCGGAATTTAGAGGGTTCGTTTTAGAACATAGACTCTTCCGCAAAACACCGGATTACTTATGCCATTTTCCTAGTCACGCTGTTACGATCGTAAGCAGATCATCAGAGCCCCTTCTGAACCCCCTCCTTGTCTTAGGCCGAGTTTCCGCCCCATTTTATCATTAGAAAGACGGGAAACAGTGAAAAGAACCCCGGAACGAATGTGTTGTCTGCCGATTGCCAGATTATGGCTGCGGCAAACCGCTCGATGTGTCGCATTTGAATAAGCCGCTGAAGATTACCCTGTCACAAACTGACAAGTATCTCGCCCTCGGGCGTAAATTGCAATCACGACTCGTTTCTTCGGTTGAACGACAAATGGGCAACCGAGGTTACTGACCTGAGGCATTTTTGGGTCAACCATATTCAGTGCCGTAGGCTACAGCCTCTAATCGCCTCTAACCGGGGGACCTAATTACCTTTCGCGAAAATTGTGGTCAAAGGTCCTTTATTCATCACATGCTATTATCGCTCCCGACGCCGGTGCTTTGCCATTGCAAAAAGGCCAGATGTTTTTGACAAATTTATATAAGGCACTTGTGGAAATCTCGGCGAACTTGGTGAGATTGAAACCCGCCTTGTCTCTTTTGTCATGGATTCGAGTACTACCGAGTTTTTTCCAGCTGAGTTAGTTAAAAGACCCCGTTGATTAGTTGCTTTTTCGGATTGATTGTTCGCGCCATTTGTGCGTCGTAAACCCTGCTTGTAAAGGATAGACTGCGCAAAATTTGAAAGGAATGCGAAAAAACGCAAAGTAAACTGCCAAGCTCTGACTTATTTCTGATCTGTGGTCTTTTTCTCACCACTGGCCTATTTGCCGTCATCAGCTAAAAATACTCAACAGCTTCTTCGTACGCCTTCCTGACATCAATTATCGAAGTTTTATATTGTTGGGTTTTCCTTGAATCAATTTGTCTCCAGTGTAGTCAAATTGGTGACTTTTATGACTCTCGCTCTTTGTAGAAGTGCTTTCTCTCGGTCTGTATATTTTCGTCAGCTGGGCGTTTGATATCGGTAGCTTTTTGTCGCTCATTCCAGTCTGTTTCACTGGGCTGTTTCATTTCTATACATAGAAATCAATATTACGAGGGATTATCGAGTTTTTTTGCCTCATCACGTCCTGCAGGCCACACTTTATGGACTCTTATAACTCCGAATAAATAGACTGCTTAAGTGTAGATACCTGTTAATGCCGGCGGTAATTGAAGTTTAAAACCTCTTCAGAAGGAGCCAGTCTTTCCGTTAAATGCGTGATTCCCTGAATGCAATGACGGTTTCTCTGAGATCTGAAATCCAACTTTGTGATTTTATTTCGCCGAGTTACCTTACGCTGCATTTTGAGACGTTGTCGGACGGCTAGATCACGCGCGATTGCCGCTTGTATCTTATGTG
>CACRXP010000693.1:310135-320867 GCA_902702965.1 Spirometra erinaceieuropaei | reverse complement strand
GGGGGGGGGGGGGGGCGAAATGAGAAGGCGCACATGGGAACAGGGTTCCGTCCATAATCGATTATTACCAGGGCAGTGCCAGGTTTATCACATGGTCCAGCTGCTTACAGAGTTCTGGTTTCCTCCTGCGTATTGCAGCGGCCTCTGCAAAGCGCAAGAGACGCCTTGTCGTCGCCCGAAACAAGACCTTGAATGCAACCGTTGGGTTCACCGTATGGCCCGTGTCCACTAGGTGCTTTGTGATTGAGCTCCTGGGTACCTTATTTTCCGCCTTCAGCAGCCACTTCGGCATGTGTTCAGCTGACCGAGCTGCCTTTGCGTGCGCCCAATGTACTTGCATCCGCAACTACATGTAAACTCATAAATACAGTTTGATGTGGCGTGCATAGGCAAAATGTCTTTAGCTGGTCTAACTGGGATGGCGGTTGTGGTGTTTATGAACAACAATTTAGAGGCTACATGCGTCCTTTCGATATTGCACCGAAGTCGTCGCTTGATCACGTTCGACACGTTATCACCCTTGAAGGGGAGGTAGATGGTCACAGACTTTTTAGGTACAGATATTTCTTCAGGAGTTTCTTGTCTGGGATGGCGATATTTATCGATGAATTTCTCCGGATACCCATTTGCAAGAAAAACATTCTTTAGGAAAGTAACCTCGTCATCGATCGTATCTGAGGAGCAGATTCTGGTGGCTCTATTGAACAGGCACAAAACCAAGTTCCGTTTTCTCTGAATTGGAACGAAACTGAGGAAGTGCATGTATTGTCCTTTCCAGGTGGGTTTTCGATAGATGGATCTCTGAATAGAGCTCTCTGCCCGCCTACGCACAAGAATATCCAGGAAAGGCAGTGTGTCATTCTTCTCATGCTCGATGGTAAATTTGATCTTTGCATGTGCTTTGTTCAGAGCCTTGAGTAGTAGTTCGCCGTCGCCTGGGCTTTTGACTATAGCGAAAATGTCATCCACATATCGCCTATAGAATGAGACTCGTTGTAAGTTCCGAGCTAGTTTTCGCTCTAGATTAGACATAAAAATGTCCGCTATTATCTTCAACCAGTTATATTTTAGTCATCTGGGCCCCAAGGTTTGTAGGCGTCTGCATGGCCCTTGCAGCCTGGTGTGCGCTGGCAATTCTCCGGGCACCTGGTTCTCTGCCGGTAGATGCGCTTGCGCTCCCGCTGGATATGCCGGTCGTGTACATGGCCGCCCAGTCATCCACGTCTTTTCTGTTGTTGTTTTTGTTGTTGTTGCTGCTGCTGCTGCTGCTGTCGTTGGCCAAAATCCTGGTCAAATGTTTGTTGTGGACCAGGAAGTGCGGATTTTGGCGCCAAGGTGCGGGTTCGGCCCTGCCGTTCACATGTGCCTTCCCAGCCTCCGGTCTTCTTGCCTCTGTCATGACACTGAGCCCAGATGGGAGAGGGAAGAGTGCGGTCGATGCCGCGCAAGTCACCGCCCCTGTCTCACCTTGCTGTGGAGCAGACGCCGGGCATCGCCAAACGCGATGGTCGAACCTTGAGCACAAACTGGAAAAGTTGTAGTTTGTGTCTGGGTCAGTTTCTAGGGCGAAAACCGCCACAACCTTACGCCTAATCGAAACTGGCGTGTTTTTTTTCGGTGGTTAAGCCGATGTTTCGCTCGTTTTACCATACCATAGCCATCTTTACCAGAGTTTGTTTGGGGTTTGAGTGGAAGTGCCGCGGTGATTGGTGGTCCGCTTGTGTGCGCCTCTAGCGGTGGAACTTCCTCCGGTGTCAAACTCAGATGAACTCCGGGACAATTTGGCGGACATTTGACTGATTGCGAGTTGTTGGTGTTTAGGTCGTCGTCTTGCGGATTGCATAGGTTCATATGTGGAGTTTTTGGGGACAACGAAGTGACGAAAGTTCTACATGGAGGTCACACAACTGCTACCCGGAACGTCATATTCATTGTATTTCACGTCATAACAGTGCGTGTTTCAGGGCAATGGTCTGTTCGTTGTTACAATGCATTCTGTAAACTGAGCAATTGGTCTTAGTAGCGCCGGGAATTTTTGAAGGTAGATTTCACTTGCTGGTTCCCTGCTGGTAGATACGCTTGCGCCCCCGCTGCATATACAGACCGTGTGCATGGTCACCCAGTAACTTGTGTCCTCCGTTTTTGTTGTTGGTTTAAATTCTGGTCAAGTGTTTGTTGTGGACCACGATGTGGGATGATAGGCCTGGGTGCGGTTTTTCGCTGCGCCAGCCACCTGTGTCCGCTCCTATCTCCGGTCTTCTTGACTATGTCTTGACACCGGGCCCAGGTGGGGAAGGAGGAGAGAGTGCGATAGATGCTGTGCAAGTCTATTTCTACTAGAAACTTGTTCACGCACAAGTCAACGTGTTTGCTCTCACCTTGTTGTGGAGTACACGGTGGACACCGCCGGCAACGACGGTCGAACTGTCATCACACATACAGCCTGTGCCATTGGCACAACTAGACCAAATCGGCTGAATATAGGTTTAGCGCAGTAACTGACCGGACATTTGCCCCCCCCCGCCCCCTAAGCGTACCGTATGCATACTGTTCCCTCACTGCACACGAACCAAACTGCACTTTATTAGATGGCGTAGCCGTAATAACCGAATGTCCCGCAGCAGGGTGCGCTCAAGGACGCTGACAAGCGGGCGAATGAGTTTATAGTGATTGTAGGCTTACGCATCTACCGCACTCTCTCCTCCCACACTCTCCTGTAAAGGCAGAGGCAAGAAGACCGGAGGCGGAATCGGGTGCAGGTGACTGGCGTGGTGTGAGCCTGCGCCCAGACGTGTCATCACATTCCCACGTGCAGGATGACAACGGTATGGAGAAGGACCCCACTTTACTGTCGGTAGACTGTGGGTCGTGTCATTCGTGGTTGGTGATAAGGGGAGTTTTACGGGTGGGGCAGCACACTAGACAGTAAGCTGACGAAATGCAGGAAAATACAGAAATTGTTTGTATTACTCCTGAAAGGCTCATCGTCGTACGCTTTCGTACGACGACGAAAGTGAGCGCGGTACTTAAAAATAAACAAGGAGTACATTTCAAGAAATAAAGTACTTTGAGGGATTGTTCGAAGTCACGTCAACTGATTGTTATTGACAGTGTAATGTCTGTAAAGGCCTGCGAATGGATGTCAAGGTAAAAGCCCATATGACGTGGTCCGCAGTCTGCCGTCAGTAAAGTGGAGCCCTTCTCCATACCGTTGCCTGTAGGATATTTGTTACGGGTGCGCAGCCAAATGACTCGTGTTGTGCCATAATCTGGTCCCCGTGTCGGTCCAACGCAACTCCTCCGTGGCCTGTTATGGGGATCCGTTGGGAGAGAACCCACAGTGTACACCACACTCACGCAACTACGTACCCAGTATCCAATGACAGGGTGACCGTAAAATCCCCAGTGATCCAGTTTTGGTTCTGATTTCCCTCGTCGACCACGGCGAACGAACAACTAGCCCACAGTTATCCGCGCAGACTTAATTTGTGTCCCGTCTCTTCCGGACCCATTTTCTTTTTAGCTGTTCCATTTCCAACAGGGATTGCCGTCTCCCCCTTCCTTGTTCTCTCACTCAGTCCAGCGGGCAGTGGGATTAGAAATTGCTTCAGTATATTGGCCGTTTATATGCTTCGACCCGCCTACCTTGTCGTATCATCTAGTATATATTCGAAATCCCTGTCTTGCTTTGTGTACTTCATTCAGACAAAACTATACGGCAGCTCTGGACTACTGTCGTCGCAGCACGGAGCGTCGATGCCAGCAAACACTGATGATACCCGTGTGTTGCGGAGCCGTCGCTCTGAAATGTCGCATTTGTTGCGGTTGTTTTAAGCAGAGTCAGGATTCCGTCCCCTCGACAACGCCAATCCTATCGGAGGCCTTGGATGCAGCCGAGACTCAGGCGAGGCCGACCACCTGCTGCTGTTGCCGTTCCTGCTGTAGTCAGCCCGTGGTTGATGCTGTCTCCTTCTACTCCAACTCGATTGTCCAACTCTCTGAGAAGATGCAGTTGGAACGCCAAAAAGCCCTCAAATCACCCATCGGAATTGTATTTGTGACATTCGACTCGCCAATACACGCCTTCACGTGAGTTCGTGCTCTTTCTCTGCCCTGAAAATACGAGCGCATCCTGTCAGTCCTGCCGTTGCTCTCCGTTGGTTCGATATACAACAGTAAAAACCCTTGCTCTTTCAGCAGTTGTCTGGAGAAAGCTTTTTCAGGCTTGTACTTCTCCGCTGAATTTACCTCTTGGTCCGTGCACTTTTTCCATTGCAGTGAGTGTGATTTAAGTTGTTTAGCTCATCCATTTTCAATGCGAACGCCTATTGTACGTCTTCTGGAGTACTCATTGTACGTACTTTATGCACCGGAGTCGTGAGAAGTAATTCACTATTGGATGCTTGTCGTAGGCCTCTTACCTAGAATTGCATCAAACATTGGAATGGTTTTGTATTGCTGGTCCAAACCGTTGTCTTGCCACCTCGTAGTCGAAGCTCCTCGAAACGGCTAGTCCGATTGGTAGAAAATGATATATTTTCCCTCACGTCTACAGTTAGGATGCAACGATTGCATCTCCCTCGAAGGTTGTTCGATAAAGTTAATATTAGCTATCTTTGAGAAGAAATGAAAATTAAGGATTCGAATTTCAGTATGTAAAGGCGGTTAAGTTGAGCAGAGAAGAGCTCCAAATAACCTCTAGTAGTGCATCCGCGAACTTTTTTTTATCGGTTGAGGTCGGCCAACCACCCCCGACGCAAATTCAAATCGACGTAGCTCACATGAGCAAACTGCGGCCAAACTATGGGTAAAATGACGCATAAATGAATACGCTGTTGGAAGTCAGAGCCCTTTGACCAAATCAGTTTGTTCTCATTAAGGCAAGGAAGTTTACCTCTGGAACGCATTCGGCAATTTTGGCGGAGTCCGATTTGCATTCTAGGCTGGATTGTTTAGGTGCTACTTTTGGAAGGTTTTTGTTAAGGTTTGCTGGCTTCTCCAAATGTCTTATGGAAAGCTTACTACTATAAAGTAGTCAGTAGAACAAGGGTAAGTGTGCACGCACTTGGGATCCAACTCCTCTTAATGAGGCACCGCGATATCACACAACAGCCTGCACGCATGGATATACACAAAGGTGAGATAAGGCAATGCATTTTTGAGCAAATAAGAAATGAAGTAGCAGAAGACGGTCCCATTGGCGGCAGTACGCATGGGCGCGGTTGTACTCCTGCTTTTTGACTGCATACACCATTTGACTGTTCCGTCATCGATTTGACAGACAGAACTCTTCTCCAGAGTAACGCACGTCCTACAGTCTTATACCGGAATACAGGTGCTGAAGAAGACTTCGGCATTTGTGGTGAAGTAGCGTTGGCTCAAAGAGAAACTTTAATCATAATGCATACGGCAAAATATTTGTGTTGGCGCAGACCAGAGAGCAGTCTAGAGGTTGAGGTCGATTCTGCAAATCCTTAGCTGACGTATTTTACGCTTATCAGTTGTTGTGTCGTTGTGGTGGCCAACTTTTTTATCATGAATGGTTTTATTTTACAGAATGTCTGCTCAGTAATCGTTCGCTTCCCCACCTAAGTAGTCTGTTTATTTGTGCTGAGCGAAATGGAAGAAATCCATCAACTTCCTTTTGAGTAATTTCGCGAGAACAAAATTACGCCGTATTGCACCACTTTAAATGGTGAATTTTCTTAAACCCAATTTTTTACGGAAACTGACGTTGTTTTTATGAGAACGATATGGTGGACATCCAACCACACTATAAGGCCTCGAAGGACTTTTCACCTGTGTGGACATGAGGTTAAGTCTCCGCAACACAGGTTGGCACCTGTTGTCTCGTGTGGGACTCTGGGTTCACTGGTTCTGGCCGCCTTATGTACGTGTACACTTGAGGGCAGATTTTGAAGCCACACGACGTTTGGGTACAGAGAGACTCGCTTGCTGAATCAATGAATTTCATTCGCCCGAGACTTTGGTTTGACTCTCAAAGCCATTATTATCAGAGACGACGGAAAGAAGTGACGGACGCACGCGGAGTGCATTATGTATCCGATTGTAGTTGTTACACAGCCCACGCATTCATTCAAAACACTCATACGTTGCGCAGTGCTGGCTTTATCGCTTTCACTCCGGTCTTAAAGTGCTGCCATTTCTTCGTCGGTGTTGACAACTAAGCGACAATTTGGCCTGTCAGTACTGCCACGAAAAGTAGCATTTACTCATGCGCCCGTCCGCCCACCTCTTTCGCGTACGTAATCGCTCAGGCTTATCAAAGTCAGCATTCGATGTGGTATCCAATACTTCTGAGCATCCTTCTAAGGTACTGTAATTCAACAACCTTACAGTAGGTGGGCTAACTCATGAAATGTCAACCGAAATTCCGAAATGCGTTTTCGTTTCGAAAAGATTAATTAAGTAGGCTTGTAAAACCAGTCAGCCTGTAACATAATTATATGATGTTTCAGTTACGTCAGGATGCCGGCTTTCGAATGAACTTCTTTCCGGCTGCATGCAAAAACTACATTCTGTAAAAAATGACTACTTAGGTTGCATGAATTTTTCTCATTGATCTTCGATGTCCCTAAACGTCCAATTATATTTCATGAAGGACATGCATAAAAATATTCATTCTTTTTCTCATTCGGTTGACAATTGCGTCTTCTTCCAATTTTATACTCAAAGGAGGGAAGTAATTCGGTTTTCAAAATCTTTCCCAATTCCCGAATAATTTTAAACCCGCTCGACCGTTACACTTGCATTCAGGGTCTCCAAACTACAAGCCGTGCATTATTCGCGTACAGAAAACCACACATTTCTCTACGGCAATAAAGAAGGACCATATAGAGTTCATAAAATTCAGCAGTTACTTTCATCCATATTGTTAACTTTACAAGCCATATTGGTAAATGTAGAGACATGACGATTTATGAAGTGTCATATCACGGCATTTAAAGTCCCACAATTAGAAACTTTTTTAAAACCGAATGATGTCCCTCCTTCAAGTATAACATTAGAAGAAGACGTAATTTTCTGCCGAATGAGCGAAAGAATGAATATTTTTACGCGTGTTTTCCAGGAAATATAATTGGACATTTAGGGGCATCGAAAATCAACGACAAAAATTCATGCAACTTAAGTAGTCATTTTCCACAGAGTGTAGTTTTTGCATGCCACCGGAAAGAAGTTTATTCGAAAGCTGGCATCCTGACGTAACTGAAAAATTACAGAATTATGTTGCAGGTCGACTAGTTTTACAACCCTACTTAATTAATCTTTTCGAAACGAAGACGCATTTCGGAATTTCGGTTGACATTTCATGAGTTAGCCCACCTACTGTATCACCTGACTCACTGCAGTAGGTATCTATATGCGCCAATGCCCCCCGTACATGAGCGCATTTGTGGCCTGGTTGGTAGCTCCTGCTAACACTCAGTACTCCCGGCTGTTTGTTGTATTCTTGATCACGTTGGTTTTGTGACCGCCACAGCGTGGTTGGCTCATCGCGTTTTCCCGCCATCGCCGATTATGGGTCGCGGAAGGCGTTGGAACACACACACCTGAACTGCCTCCTGCAGCCCGCCTCATCGCTTCTATCGGCACTTCACTTTGGATGTCAACATCTGGTCACACTCAATGGTGGCAAAGTCATCATACGTACACCGTACCCAGAATTTCGGCTTGTGGCGTTTCCCATATCAGTGACCCCAAACGTTTCCACACCGCTTGAGCCTATAAGTCAGCGAACCTGTTGGCCAACTTTTCATATGGCGATAACATTCATTGAATTATTCAAAACTGGAGACAGAATATAGGCGTTCTGTTTTACCTTATCGCTGCTATCTACTGCCCATGCTTACGGTCGGTTGGTAAGGAGCAATCAATAATAAAATAGAATTGCCTAAAAAGACGATAGAGACTGTAATGGGCACTTTTGCCATATTTTCCGTCGACTTCCAGACCGGCCAGACCATAGGTTTGAATCTGTCACAGCAAGAAACGTCTGGATTCGTTTACCGGATCTGGTGCAGTTGCGAACAAAGCAACTACGTCGGCAAAACAGGAAGACTGCTCCGGACGCGAATTGCCGAACACGCGACAGCGGTACGAAGAAATGACGCCAACTCTCATGTCGCGGCCCATTCTACGAGACCCGACCACACATTCAAGTTCGATGAGGCCGAGATTCTCGCGAGAGGGGATAATCGTGTGAGCCGCGAGTTGTTTGAGTCATGGTTTACGGGACCTCAGTCTTTTAACAAGTGCACCGACATCCCCACTCCATATTCCGTGCTGAGGCATAGGCTGGCCAAAGCAATTGACCGCTTGGGGAGCGCGCAAGCCGATGAGCAAGGTGGCCGGGCAATCATCACGCCAGCATCCAACACGGGTGATGAAATTTCAGCAATTAACAACTTGTATGCCGGCCATCAAGCAATTAGCGCGCCAGCGGGCAAAAATCCTTGATGAAGGGGAGCGCGGTTAATTGCTATAGGTATGCGGTAGCATAGCGACTGCATCCTATAAATACTGCGACTTCCTGTGCACGAGTCACCCTTTTCTGCCACTGTCTCTGATGATGGGTTCAAGTGAGAATCCGAAACGTCTGGCGAATAAAGTCCTTGTTCCAATGATTGCTTCTTCTTCTGATCAACAAGTACCTGGAACTCACATCTTTGCTTATATCGGCAGTCTGGATATATTTGATCATTGAGCCTCGGTCGCACTGTTGTTCGTTTGAGATCGGTAGCACACAAACCGGGATTTGCCGTTTCAGTGTTTCTTTTCTTCTATTTTATGCATAACGACTTACTTAATCAATGTAAAGGCCTTTAATATTATACATCTTGGTTTCTCGAAAGTATCTATCGTTTGTCTAACTGAATGTGGAGAGATCTTGATCACGATCAGATCCTCTTGGGAGATGGTGGCGTCGATTAAAACGCAAGTATGTGAAATACCTGAACTAGTAACGCGGACGTAGCTCAAGCTTGAAAAGCACATTGTTTACCCTCTTTTCGAGGTCGATTTTTCTTAAAACTCAACGCTTACTGTATTCTTACGAAAATATCCTTTAACCTATCCTTCGGTAGAAGGTGTGCAGCTTGACTATCATAGAAAATTTGCCAAATATTTCTCCTGAAGCCTCTTTCTCAAGTCCTTCAATATTTCACCTTGTCCCTGAGGCGCACTTTAAGAATATCTTTTCGAAACGGACCTAAAGATTTTGAAGAAACTCCCATGACTTGAACATGCTTACTTCACTAACATTTGAGCTTACCTAAGTGTCATCCAGAAGTGGAGCCCTTTGAGTTTATGTCATAAAGACTTCACACAGTCTCCTACATACAAGACTCTTATTACCCCTTTCAGTGTGCGTCGGGACTACCTGAGACCGCGGTGTAGTCGAAGGCCTCACACCTCGACGCTTTCCAAGCGGCTTCGTAGTCAAAGGTGGACAGTGGATTTCGCGCCGACACCAAACACCCTCATATGGTGCATACCCGTCTTTTTTTATCACCCGCTTGCACTTTATTTCAGCAGATTATTTCATCGTTCTTAATGGTATTCACCCGGAAGCGCCTTGCAGGCTGGGAGTGTGTTGTTAGTGTCAGCCATGCTCCTTCAGGAAGTAATTAAATGTCGTCCCAGACCGATGAATCATCCACCCCCAGACAAGCATTTAGGTTGTTGCGAGGGAAAGACTGACGAACTACAATTCTGTGGTCCTTTACGAGAACTCGGCCGAGAGAAGGCGGTTTGAATGTAGGCGGGTCGGAGTTTGGTTTTTTTGAGTCCCACAGCGTGCCTAGCAGTGTATCTTGGCTTAGGGCTGTGCTGAATACCCCCAGAGAGGGATTCACTTTGGTGCTGTAATTCACGGGGTGACTATTTAATTCTGCCCTCCGCCCTCAATATGCCCTGCTCTCATTTGTGGCTCCACAAAGTTGTATTGGGCGCAACGATCGCTCATCTCTACGACTGCTTACAATTAATAATTCTCGGCTATCATGATGGGAAAGTGTTGTGGCTTAAAAGGCCAGGTCAGTCCTCTTCTCTGATAGTTAAGTTTCAGTGATTCCATATGCTGACTGTCATATGAGCGAGCGAAGTCTAGTTCGTGTTGTTTAAAGGATCAACATGTGTGTGGCATGTTGACGATAGACGTTAAATATCTGGCTGGCCATAGTATTAACACTTATCTTTAGTCGTCGCGACCTAATTCTTCCATTAGAATATACTAGCCTTGGTAGAAGGAGAGATGGTGATGTCAGTGTTGTGCACGTCTATTTCTCTGGCTAGCCACTATCTCAGGCTGGCAAAGTTGAGAAATCCGGGTTTAAGAATGGGCTCACCGGAACGGGTTCATTTAGGTGCTAACGTTTCGAAGAGCTTGGTCGGCTGCCCATTGTCAAAGGATAAAGCGCACTTAATCGACCAGAATTTGCAAGTGGCATATCGCGTTGGGTGGCCTCATGCTGATCGATTTTTTTCTCGTTGCCTCGGTCTCTCGGGCGATGGTTGACAGACGTTTTGCCTGTCTGCACTGTGAGTCACCGCTTCGTCGGATGGTCGGTCTGGTGGTTCTTCTTCTTCGCCGAGTAGACCCGCCGTCGTCCTGTCCACGTATGGCCATCTTAGGACCAGTGTAGTTACTTCGTCCCCTCTCCTCTAATGACCATAACCGCCACGAATTTCCCCATCTCTCCGACACAGTCGT
>CACRXP010000693.1:289489-308303 GCA_902702965.1 Spirometra erinaceieuropaei | reverse complement strand
GTAGCCCACAGGGACTCGTTGTGCTCTTCTGCTATATCCGGTACAACACACTGTGCTATAGGCAGCTCTCTCTCTCTCTCTGTCTCCGCCACTCGAAACTGCTTTACCTCCTAGCAATCTGACCGTACCCAAATTTGGTTTTATAAAGTTGTGTTTATATGCCCTGCAACAAATAGGGCTTAGGTAAGGATGCTGGTGGCGAAATTTCGAGTTCCAGGTGTATGCATAAGTGAAGAAGAAGATTCGAGCACCGGAACACTTTGTTTATTATCCTGAGCTTTCAGACTCGTACTGGAGCCCATCGTCAGAGGTAGTGGCAGCAAAAGAACAAGCGGCAGTTATAAGGCATGTAGGCCCAATCATCGACCGACGGCGCAGTACTGGAGGTGACTACACAGGGCTCTGTACGCCGGCGCCAGATCGATAAATCGATTGACCGAGTTCTCATCCGAGGCCCAGGTTTCAATCAATTCTCGACCTATTTTGTTTCCGGCGTGGGCGACTATTTTGGTGGCTGCGAAGTCAAACTCGTGACCCATTTCGTAGGTGTGGGCGGCCACTTGTGATAATGCTTCGCCTCGTCGCACAGCCAGCTTATGTTCGTGTATGCGCGATCCGAGCATGCGTCCAGTCTGTCCTGTGTAGTCACCTCCAGTACTGTGCCGTCGGTCGATGATTGGGCCTACGTGCCTTAGAACTGCCGTTTGATCTGTTGCTGCCACTACCTCTGACGAGGGACTCCTGTACGAGTCTGAAAGCTCAGGACAATAAACAAAGTGTTCCGGTGCTCGAATCTTCTTCTTCACTTAAGGATGGTGGTTTTTGCATATGACCTGACTTTTTAACCACCTACACATCCGTCTCCGAAGTTTGCCACAGAAGACTTTTCTGTTACTAATTAGCATCTGTTCGTCTTCACACGTTAGCCCGTCCTCAGCAGCGTGATTTTAAGCAACTAGTTGTGCTTGTCCCTAATCCCCCAGGGCCACGCCTGCTGTCTTTATAGTTGTATTGGCTATGACGTTTGTCTGACTTCTGTCCCTAAAACGGGCCATACGGCAGATGCGCTAGACCAACACGGTGGCTAGATCGGATTCTGGCGGCGTCATCGGAAATACACACCTATTACAAATGCCGACAATCGCGATGCAGGCTCACGCCTCGCCATTTGGGATCCTTATCGCCCCCCTCCCCCCCCCCCATAGCTGTTGTTTAAAATCCTGCCCAAGTGTTTTTTGTGGACCAGGGGTGTGATGTACGCCTTGGTACGGATTTATACCCTGCCAGCTACTTTCACCCCTTTCCGTCTTCGTTCTTCTTGACTTGGTCCTGACACTGGGACCAGGTGGGGGAGGAGAGGGTGCGGTAGACGCTGCGCGAGTCGGTTATCACTAGAAACTAAAGCACGCGCATATCATCCTCCCGCGTCATAACGTTTTCAGGGAATACTGTTTCTATCGATGGTTGTCCTTGGGCTTCTAAGCCGACTTCTTGACACCTCGGGTGTGTTGTAAGCTTGTTTGGCGTTTGGGTGCTCGTCTGCTTCCTGCATACGTTTTCCGTTAGCGTCTAATACTACCGGCCAACTACCCGACGCGTGCACCGATGGCAGATATGCTTATGGCTTTCAATGGAGGCTAGCTGCAGGCCCCCGGTTCTGACGAGTAGGCAGTTGCGGGCTGTATAGCCATAATTCCCTGCGGGCGCCGCTGGGCGTTTCCTTGATAATTCGGTTCCTCGGAGGTATTGTAACAAGGGGGCGAGTTGTGCGAGGAGCCGTGGGTGGGGGCTGGTGTCGCAGCCAGTCCCCGTGGCCGTTGCAGCATATCCGGCCGAAAATACTCCGCCTCCGATACGCTGCAGAGGGTGACAGCACGGTCGTAGCAAATACTCGTGAGCACTACGTTTACTATTCAAATCTGGTGTAGACTTATAATTCATCCCGCCGTGGCACCTAGCTCTCCTCTATGGCTCCACAAAGCAGTGCATAGCATGGCGGACTAAACCAGACTAGTGTTTTGTGTGTACAGTAGGTGGGCTAACTCATTAAATGTCAACCGAAATTTCGAAATGCGTTCTCGTTTCGAAAAGATTAATTAAGTAAGGTTGTAAAACTAATCATCATGCAGCATAATTCTATAATGATCCAGTTACCTCAGGGTGCCGGCTTTCGAATGAACTTATTTCCAACTGCATACAAGAACTACAGTCCGTAAAAAACGGCTGCTTAAGTAGCATGAATTTTTTACTTTGGTTCTCAATGCTCCTGAAAGTCCAATTATATTTCATGGAAAACATGCCTAAAAATATTCATTCTTTTACTTATTTGGTAGAAAATCACGTCTTCCGATTTTATCTTCGAAAGAAGAGTATGATTCGGTTTTAAAAAAACTTTTCTAACTCCCGGATAATTTTGAACCTGACCTGCTGTCACACATGCATTCAGGGTTCCCAAACTACAAACCGTATATTTTCTGTGTACGGAAAACCATGCATTTCTCTACGGTAGCAAGAGGAGACCATATGAAGTTCATAAAATCAAGCAATATATTTGAGCCATATAGTTAACTTTACAAGCCACATCAGTAAGTGCAGATAAATGACGTTTTATGAACGGCCATTTCACGGTATTTAAAAATCTCACAACTAGAAACTTTTTGAAACCGAATTATACCCTTATTTCGAGTATAAAAGTGGAAGGAAACGTGATTTCTACCGAATAAGTAAAAGAATGAATATTTTTATGCGTGTTTTTCTTGAAATATGATTGAATGTTCAAGGGCATCTAAAATTAATGAGAAAATTGCATGCTACTTAAGTAGTCGTTTTTTTTACAAACTAGTCCTTACATGCAGTCGGAAATAAGTTCATTTGAAAGCCGACACCCTAACGTAACTGGATTATTATAGAATTATGCTGCATGATGATTAGTCTTACAACCCAACTTAATTAATCTTTTCGAAACGAGGACGCATTTTAAAATTTCGGTTGACATTTCACGAGTTAGCCCACCTACCGTATGTCCACGTCTGGTATTCCCAAAACTAGTGCCCATTTTCCTCAATCACAAAATAAAAGTTCTACGGGCTGTCTGTGGGGAAGGGGGGGCACAGGCTTATTGAGCACATTAGAAGTCATGACCCACAGTAGAGTTGAGCAGTTGTCTGATATGATTAAGCAGCCCGCGTTGGATAGTAGCACTGCTACCCCTCACAGAGAAGGCGGTTGAAGAGCGTTTCCCAAACAACTGATGGATAGTCACGCGGTCTGCAGCTCGCCATTTGCTGAAACTTTGATTGTTCGAGGTAGCCACTTGGAGAGCATGCGAGCGAACATTGATCCCAGTGACAGTTCCAGTGAGCAGAATTGCCGAGTAATTAGCACCGCATTAACCAACACAGGTGATGAAGTCGCGATAGTTAACGCCTCAGATGGGGCCGATCAAACAATCCTCACACGGGGCGCGATCAGCGGTGATCAATGCGGGGACAGTTAATAATGATAGCTACAGGAGGTGGCGTAACGTGCGAAATGTGCGTAAATACACGAAAAATATCTAATCACTGGGACAACAGCTCAAATACGTCGACGAAAACTCCCGATTTATAATGAACAGTCTTCAGCTAGGTGGAAATACGCAAGAAGTATTGAAAGTAATATTGCGTCCTTTGGGAACAACAATTTTCTTTATAAAACACAAACATCCATGCCAAATGAGTGAACTCAATTTTTAGAAATGCATAAAACTTGTTCACGCGCATATCTGAGTAAATACAACAGCATAAGTAGAGCAGCGGTGGCTAGGAGCATCCGCTGGGCCGGAGGGGGGCTGAATATTTAGGCGATCTTCGAGGTCCAATGCGTCCCACAAACAAATAAATATACGTCTTTCTACGCAATTTACATTTAGATATTCGCCAACATTTGGTGTAAAACCAAGTGTCACGCTTAGTCCCATCCGCCATCTGTTGAATTATAGGTTTCAGACCGGTTGCGTGAGAATTCAATGTAACTTATCCGTTATAGGGAGGAAGGGATTTCGTAAGGTCACTTTTCGATGTAATTGTAAACATACAATTTTCGGCGTATCAGAAGGATTCTAGAATGTCCCCGAAATGTCCGTGACTACTTTACGGTTTTCAGCATTCTAAATTGACTGCCCCAAAAGATAGGTTCTATTGTTTTTGCCTAATTTAATCCCTCAAAGTAAGACAGATCTCGAAAGTTTTGCCGATTTAGTCAGTTCTCGCGCGTCGCTTTTTATGCAGCTCACGATTTTAATCATAATTGTGGACTCGCCTAAAATGACATCTCATCGTCGATGAACGTGAACGTCCACAACGAAGACCCGTGATGCCTATGCTCTCGATTAATTTAAAGACCCTTGCTAAACTACCATTTCTAACGGTGCTTTTATAGGACATTCCGCTGCCGAATGTCCCCCTACTTCGTTTTTCGGGGGAGAGTCAATTAAATAATTGGAACGTTTGGCCCATTTCTGCACTTCCCTAGAAGATACTGATAGTTTTCTGCCGCAAGTGCCAAAAACTCCTCTTCCTCTTTTTCATTCATAAAATTACTGAGCGGTTTCTAGTGACGCTGGAATCTGATTATCTTCCATATGTCCTTCAACTGTCAGTGAATGCTTTTTTATTGTGAAAAAATGCTAGGTTTTTTTTGTTCTTGAAAGGCTCTACTTAAGTAGTAAGTTTTCCGATTTTCATATGTAAATAGCTGACGGCTTGAGTCATATCTACGGTCTTAGTCACCTCTTAATAGGGTTCTCCGCTGACGAAAGTCCAAATACTTCCCCGGTTTTTTCAAGGGAGAGTTGCTAAGACGTTGGAGCGTCTGACCTACTTATCACCTGGGAGAATATCGATATTTTTCTGCCGCAAGTGTCAAAACCAGCCCTTCCTCTTATTGCCGAAATCACCGCCGTCGCTTTTTAGCTATAAACTTCAGTCCGTGATTATAGAAGCACTTTAGGGCAGCCATATAAATAAAAAAATATCTCTCAAACGGTTAAGGCTGTGGCTGTTCAGTTTTCACATTAGCAGAAGCTAGACCGCAAAAATAGCATCATTGGTAGAGGAAACGCTCACCGATCGTTTTTACGGAAGTCACTCGTCGCGTTGTGCCTTAGGGTTCTTTCTCTCTCTCTCTCTCTCTCGAGCCCAACCGCCAGCCGCACGGCAGCGCAAAAGTTAAAGTTGTCGATCACTTGTGGGCCTTTTATGGTTTCGTATGAAATATTTGCATACGCCTGGAAAGTGTGAGTATTAAAACAGAAGACCGTATGTAGGTGCTATTAACGCATATCAGAACACCAAATCACTTATATTTGCGGGTTCGAATTTTCTGCACGACTGACCTATGTGGCCCCCTAAAAAGGACGTGAACGGGAACGGCCTGCAATATACGGGTGACTTTGAGCCAACTTCCAGTGAACTTAGGGTTAGGTTAAGGATCAGGTTTAAGTCAGGATGGAGTTTAGGGTTACGGTAGGGACTAGTATTTAACTGCAGAGTTCAGGGTCAGGGTAGGATTAGGGTAACGGCCCAATTTTAGGGTAATTCTTGGAGTTAGGACACAGGAATATTTTGCCCCTGTCGGAATTATGCGCAGGTCCAAATTTGTTACTTGGGCAGGGCGTTCTTATTTCCACTTCCTGTTTAGACGCCCGGCCGATCAGTGTAACTTCAGAATGTGCGTTATGCAAGATACACATGCATTTTTGTTTTGCCCCAGGTCAGGTAGGCAAACGATCAATTTTTTCTCCCTTCCCCTCCCTCTCTCGTAACCATCAAATCATTTATGAAAGGACGTACAGTGCGTGACCTATCTCATGAAATGTTGACTGAAATTCTGAAGTGCGTTTCGGATCAGGAAGAATTACTTGGTCGCGGTTGTGATACTGATTATCTTAAGGCATACTCTTATAACATTTTGGACTCGACAGGATGTCGGCTTTAAAATGCATTTCTTTTCAATCTCCTGTAGAAAGCGTGCTTGGTAAGAAAGGACTACTTAAGTAGCATGCATTTTTCCCATTGATTTTCGATGGTCTCGGAAATTCAAATATATTTTATAGAAACCACAAACAAGAATATGCTTTCTTTTAGTCAATCAATAGAGAATCACATCTTTTTTTTATATTTCATACTTAAGGAAGGAGTATAATTAGGTTTTAAAAAAGTTTCCAATTATGAGACTTTTTAAGACCGCGAAATGTCCATTCACATAGCATCGTACCTGGCCGTTTACCACTGCTTCTCATGAAATGTACAACATGGTCCGCATCCATTGCAAAATTTTATGGACCCTGTAGGATATCTCTTTAATGGCATAGAAATATATGGGATTTTCTTTACGCGGAACGCATGCACCTTGTAGAGTGAAATCACTAAGCGCTAATGCAACGAATGCTCAGGCTCCAAATTTTTCGGCAATTAGAAAACTTTTTTAAAACCTTATTATATTCCTTTCTTAAGTATAAAATATTAAGAAGACGTGATTCGCTATTGAGTGACTAAAAGAAAGCATATTTTTGTTTGTGGTTTCTATAAAATATATTTGAATTTCCAGGACCATCGAAAACAAATGGGAAAAATGCACGCTACTTAAGTAGTCATTTTTTTACCGAGCACGCTTTCTATAAGAGATTGAAAAGAAGTGCATTTAAAAGCCGACATCCTGCCGAGTCCAAAATGTTATAAGAGTATGCCTTAAGATGATTGGTATCACAACCACGGCCAAGTAATCCTTCCTAATCGAAAACGCACTTCAGAATTTCAGCCAACATTTCATGAGATAGGTCACGCACTGTATTATCATGTCCTGTTTATGGGGCCAGATAAGTCAGTCCTACCGAATTTTTGAGAAGAAAACTATTTTTTCTGGCAATAACCCTCTTATTTACCTCATGCATTACCTGATTTATGCCGAACGGGGAATTAATTTCCAAGTGAGCGGAGGTTGTCTTGGCAGATTTTACCCGTATAGAATAATGCTTTGTACTAGTAAATTGCGCGCTGATGAACAAATGCGGTCTATGGCAGCTATTAAAAATTAGACAACATGGATGTCTGCACAAATTTGCAAACTTTTCTGCCAAAGAAAGGGGCGTTCTCCGCATAAGTTGGTAAGTAGGTAAAGTATACAGTGTTTGAGGTTTCCGTTACAGGTGTCTGTCGTTGCGTTTCGTGAGTTTTGCTGAATGTGGTTGCGTGGCGACCGCGTCCTGTAGCTACTGCAGCCCGTGGCGCCCGCTAGTATTATCTGCTGCTGTTACTTATACGATTACAAGAATGAATTCGGAGCGCTAGGCGAAGGGAATTATCTTTCCAGCGATCTAGTCTACCTGTCAACTGGTTCCTGAACCAAATCAACAACCGACAGCTCGACCGTCAGCTACATGGCAGGGTGAGAGCAGGCACGGTCACTTGCGCGTAAATTAGCTTATAGTGATGTTAGACTTGCGCACTCATCTACCGCACTCTGCCCCCCACCTGGGCCCAGTGTCATGAACCGGAGGGGAGAGAGAGCGAAGTTGGCTGGCACGACGTGAGCCCGCACCTAGACGTACCACCACACCCCCTGGTCCACAAAAAACACTTGATCAAGATTTTACACAAAAATATGGAGGGACGGCTCGGATCGAAATTGCTGCGACGTGGGCCTTTCGCCGCTCCCCGAATGTTTGCATTTTTTTCAGGTCCGTTTTTTCAATAACGCCCACCGGACTCCAATCTAGCCCCTGTTTTTGTCCAACGCATCTACGGCGCGGCCTCTTTTAGGGACAAAAGTCAACATTCACCCAGTCTCCATCCCACAGTTTGCCAAAGTGGCTTTGCTTACTCCTCATGGGCGGCTAACTGGAAGTGCGGACTGGTCTCTTCTGGATCAGTCGAGTGCCTTCGCTGCAGTCAACCGCGATGACCTCTGAACATCGGGTGTCTGTTGTAATTCAAGCAGATGGTGAGGCCAATATGTGGCTAGATTATGCGGACGTCACCGACATTCTGGCAGTATGGCATAATTCCTTGTGATGGATGGGTAGGGCAAGGCTCTGTGCTAGCTCCCACCTTCTTCGGCTTCATCTTTTCCGCCATGCCGATGGATGCCTACCATAGTGGTCGTCCGTGAGTAAATATCAGCTACTGAACCAGTGGACAGCTATCCAACATCTGACGCCGACGGGCATATACAGGAGTTTCCGAGACCAGCGTCCAGGACCTCATGCTCGCGGATGAATCGCGCATAATATCACTGCACTCACATCCACTTCCGGTCGTCTTGGCTTTGTATTGTCATCAGAGCCCGATGGGTGAGGGAGAAGAGAGTTAGGTAGATGCAGATGAAGTCTGCTTAAGGACAAACGCATTCGCTCTTTGCGAATATCACTTCTCCTCCTTCGTCGTCTAGGTGCAGGTTGATCTGGACCACCGAGGTAGTAATACGGATTTTTAGCCCACAATATTGTCGGGTCACTTGTGCGTAACAGTTTTCCCAACCTTATCATAAGCTTTTTGTGAGTCCTGCCCTTGTGCAGCTCTTCTAGAGCGCAGTTGAACTTTCTCCTATAGCCCATCCCACCGCCTCTTTCATCTAGGCAGAATTTGGCTCTCAAGCGTACCGTCTGGTGGATTCGTGCTGCGGCTCTGAACATTGCAGTCTTTCTCGTGGCCTTCTTTTTGACCACGCCGCTGTACGTTCTCAATTTGATGAGTCGTCTGCAAATCCCTGAACGCCTACATTTGACCGTGAGTCTCGCGCTCTGTCGTCCCCTGTGTCTCATTAGACTGAGATTTTTTGGGCACAAAACTCCGATTTCCTGTAAAACGCTTCTTTTCCCGTTTTCCAGTTCAGTTGGCTTTTTGTTTCTTAACCGCCCTTTTCTTTTCCTAATGTTGGAAAGAAGCAATCCCGGCAGCATTGCCTTGGTTTTTCCCCCTCCCCGCCTCGAAGACAGTCCTTTTCGCATTAATGCATTTTACTATGGTGAGCTCTCAAAAGGGTCTACTCATGTGTCTAAAAGCTGTGTTGGATGTGACTTTTCGCGCGTCGAGGCATACCCCTTTAAAGCGTGAGCTTTAAACACTAGACACCGGGCGACTAATAAATGCAGCATTTTATGGAGGCTTACTTTGTGTTAAGTACAGTTGTCATAATGCCTAATGTAGCCGATCTTCGCGATATCACGTATTTTACCTCTCCGCGCTTGTCAGTATTAACCAGCGGGTATAGAGGGCTCGACCAATTGAATAACTGAAAATTATAACGTATGTCGGGCAGTTGCAGATTTCAATCTCCGACTTTCCAATAACGCCACATGAGTCACCTTCGCAGGCCCCGTCCGCTGACTTGAAATTAGAGTTTATTTTGCCTAGAAGGTAGTCCTGTCGAATTACTTTGCAATTCTTCTATTTGCCAGGAACATTTAACTAGCGAAGAAGAAGACTGGTCGAACACCGGAACAATTTGTTTATTGCTCTGATTTGTCGATCTGGCGTCGGTGTACAGAGCTCTGCGCAGTCACCTCCGGTCTTGCGCCACTGATCGTTGATTGGCTAGCAAACTCACTCGTTCTGCTGTTGCTACTATCTCTGACGATGAACTCCTGTACGAGTTTGAGAGCTCAGAACAGTAAACAGACTGTTCCGGTGCTCGACCAGTCTGCCTTACTCATATATACACCTGGAACTCAAACTTTTGTCTCAATTCGTGACATATACCAGCATTCGACCGGCCTAGTCGCCGTATGCGTAACACTTCCGGCTTTTTGTAGGACTGCCGTGTTATTACTGCACATGTGTCGCACTACATCGCCGTTTTTTTCTTGCACCGATCTCCAACTTCATATTAGTATACTATATGTGACCCTCTGACCGGTCTCACTTATAACTCCTTGGTTTTGACCTCCTGCTTTTTTTAGAACACCTTCTTCGTCCAAATTTTTCCATCCATCATCTTGTGGGGTTCTTCGGTTTTGCTACCCTATTGTGTCTACTACTCAGATGTGCTCACCAAACACTGGACTAAGACGACTCTGCACTTTGTAACAATGGCCAAGACCAACGCCATGCTCCTTCTCATGATTCTTATCCTGCCCTCTCTAGGTTTGACCTCGTAAGTGCATTACATCTTCCTGTCAGCTTCTTCTTTCAGAGAATGTGTCCATGGGAATAGATATCTTGTTCGAGACAACTATCTGCTCGACATTGTTCGCTACGACGGGAGTTGCGCCGGACCAACACGGGGGCAAGACCAGGGTACGACACGCGGTATTTGGGCTGCGCACCCATAACAAAGTCCATACATGGGAGTATGTGACGGCGCGCCTAGGCGCAGGCCCCTGCGACGCCAGCCTCATACGCCGAGTTCTCGCATCAGATTACTGACCGACTCGGACCGTAGACTGGTGCCTGGCAGCGGACAGAGAGGGTGAGGCCGTCTCTGGGGGCTGTGTCGCTACGGCTGTCAGCGCATATTCCTCGCCATAAAAAAATATGTCACGCTTCTAAGCTATCACGTTGCGTTAAAAGCCAATTGATGAGACAACTCGGTCCTTCTCTCAAGACGAAGAGTCAGGCTACAACAGCTCCTCCTTAATGTGGCCTTTAGGGCACTCTCACTCAGTTGGGATTCGAGCTGCGCCCCTCCCATCTCTTGCCGTGTGGAATCCTGGTCCTTTATGCATAAACCAGCGGGTGTGGTGGCACGCCTAGGCGCGGGTTCATGCCAGGCAAGCCGCCTGCGATCAATCCCGCCTCCGGTCTTTTTAACTCTGCCTCAACACTGGCCCCAGGCTGGGGAGAAGGAGACAGTGGGGTAGGTGTATCGTAAGCCCATTATCACTGTAAACTGACTCACGCGCAAGTCGTCGCTGTCCCTGGACCTACCCTGCTGTGCAGCACACGATGGAAATAGTCGGAAATGACGGACAGACTGTCATTATCCGTCACATAGGTGTCTTCTTGCTATCCCGTCCGTGCAACGGGTCACCAATCCTTGCCAACGATGTGCCGACAAGAGCATGCGAGCTCGAATGACGAGGTCTAAGTAATTGGTCATTGTCGGTCGGCCAGCTTCTGGTCTGGAGTGGTAGCCTTGAAACGGATTCATCCTCTATGTGACCGTCTCTGTGGCAGCCATTTCGCACGCTCCTACTCTCCATTAGGGCCTCTTAAACGTGAACTATTATCCAGCACCGCGTTGGGTTGCAATCCACCTCATGACGACTATTTCAGATTCAAATCGTACCTTTAAAGTTGTGAAAATCCCCATAACTATATTCAGAAGAAATGGTGACAAGCGAACGTTACTTTCGATAAATTCGCGTCAGGCCAGTGCAGTTATATGGGACAGGGTACAATGAGTGAAAAAAATTGATAAAAGTTAGTTTTTTTTTTAAATACGAGCTATGCAAGAGCGGAAGGGCGCATAATGTTGTATGTGGTTAGTCAACTTTTGACCACGGTAGGCTCGGAGCCTGACCGAGGTTCTTCTGGGCGCATAGGGTCAGTTTTCGTAACCTGATGGCGGCCGCTTCTGCTGTTGCTAACAGGCGCTGACCCAGTAGCTTAGGGTAGCTCGAGGAGACCTTATAAATCACACGAAATGTTTCAGCGGGGTCTACACGATGCCCTAAATCCACTGCATGCGCAAGGATTGCGCTGTCTATCCTCCTAGTTTCACCTCTTGCTACCCATGCGGGAAGGTGCTCTCGTATTCTTTTGGAAAGGCGCCGACTCGTACGCCCAATATAACCTGCTCCACAGGAGCAAGTGAATGAGTAGATGCAAATTGAGGCGGTCTGAGGTGGCAGTTTAGTCTTGCCTTCTCCGCATAAAATAGGGTTAGTAGAGAATGATTTGCGAACCCTTGCTGCTGGGAAGGTTCCCGAGACAGCTCGGTCAAGGCGTCTACATCGTACTTTCCTGTCGTCAGACTAAAAAGTAGGTGTCTGACGCTTGCCTGTAAAGCAAGATATGGGGATTTGGGTTTTCTGGATTTGCCCTTATAACTTTCTTGATTAAACCTGTCTACAAATATACCAAAATAAACAGTTTATTTTAATAAAATCGTCATTTCCTAGTGTTGCTCACCATCCACTTGCCCCTTATTACCACGACTGGGCGAAACTTTCCACCGATAGCACTGATAGGATTTGCTTAAATCTGAATTGTTTGATTCTTCTGAAAATATTTCTAGTTGTTTACTGGCAATGCACTTACTGGAAAAGGCGTATAATCGTACTAGATTTGTTCGTTTCAAAATCTGCGACCTCGTTGCGTCTACGGCTACTACCATTCGCCCTGTCTGTCGGTCATGTTGTCTTCTTCGAACTGAGCAGTCCGCAGGACTTCTTTAATGTCCGGAAAACTGGATGGAAAAGCATGTCGTTGGACATAATATACTCAAAGATCAGGGAGTTCTCTTTTGAGAAGAATTGTGAAGGGTGAGGCGAGGACTTGTCGAGCCATACAGAGGTTTCGGTTTCTAAGGAAGCTCCCTCTCACGTGCAAATACTGAAAATACTGCAATTCCAAGTCGAATTTCCTTAAAAGAGAGAGTGTTTTTCAAGATTTATTTGCAACAATGGGTGTTTCACTTTCTGGCATTACACTACTCTGCGGTTGAGGCTCTCGGCCTCTCTAACATCGCGGGTCGCTATCCCGCTGTTCATGCCTACCGAACTGGTCGAGTCCGTGTGGAACAGAGGCTCATTCCAGGCACTATTCCCTCGTGGAATATTATGACACAACTTTTTTCGCTTTGTCACCCAGCCTCCCAGCCCTTTTTGAATGGCTCTTCCCCATATCGGCCCAAAGCGACATCAAGCCTTTTCCTCCCCTGAACAAATCCGTACCAACCTCCTTCTCCACAAACGCTCTGCAAATTCAGGCCAACACTTCGTCGCGCATTTCCGAACCACCTTTTAAGACGACACCGCCGATTGTGGAACCCTCCTTCCGTTGGGAGTGCATCTTCATGCCTGATAACGGGGCCTTTTTCGTGAACTACGTGATTACAGCTGGCTTCATCGGTTCAGCCTTTGATCTGGCACGTCTGTCGGACCTGATAATGTACGCCATTCGGCTGCTGACTCTACGCTCCAAGGCAGAGAAAATTGCGGCTCAGAAGGTAAGCCATGTGCATCGTCACCCATTTCTGTGCTTCCGGTGACTTTTTAGACTGTTGTGCCGGTCTAAACAGGGCCTACTATGCGCGAGATCAGACGCTGAACCATCGCCCCGTCGAAACGCGCGCGCAGCCAGGGGGAACTCTCTCCCTCTCCCCCCCCCTCTCTCTCTCTCCCTCTCTTGTCGCCATAAGATCTATGAATTACGTGAGCCTGGTAGACATCTGGTGGATTCTAGGTGAATTACTTAAAAAATCCTGCTTGGGCAGTCAACTTACTGTATCAGATTTGGTGGATTCCAGAGGTTGCAAAAGGTTGGGCGGGTAACTTAACCCAAATGTGATTAAACTCGCGTCGTCCGGCGGGGCCTCGTATCTCAAGGGTTAGAGCGTTGGCTGTACTAAAACCTTCCCCCTTACTGCGTGGGTTCGCATCCGACCGGGGCGCCGAGTTTTCACATTTGGGTCAATATGAATTTCTCGCATTAGTCAGTCGCGTCGACGTCACGTGCTTGCGATTGTAAGCTGACGGCCATCTGTAAACGCCCGCGCAGGGGGGCACTTCAAAAGGCAGGGGGGGGTGGTTTGACCAGGACTGCTACCAAAACCGCAGGCAGCCGGATCAGCGACCGTCGTGATAGTAGCTTTGAACTCGTTTTCAAACACGCACTTGCCTAATCCGTGTATAGCTTTTATGGTTTTCCCTGCAAGCAGATTATTTGCGCCTAGTCAACATGATGGGGAGCTGAGAAAGATCGGTAAGATATGGTTATGTAGCCCCGCCTGATGGTCGCAATACTGTTGGTGTTGGGGCTAGGGTCAGGGATTATGGTTAGGGTTGGGGGCTAGGGTTAGAGTTAGGGGGTTAGGGCTAGAGGTTAGGGGTTAGAGCAACTATTTTTCAACCACTCAAAGTACAACCGCGCATTCCCAAAAGCTTTTATTTTGCATACAACTACTTGACCTCGTCGCGTATTCGTTCCCCGGCCCCACCTGTAAAAACCCCTATTATCATCCGTCCCGTATTACAGGTGGCTGGGGTTTGTTTACTTCAGGTGGGGCTACACAACCACATCTGGACGAAAGATCTGACCAATCAGTCCAACTCTAGGCTGGCTAGCAAGTGCGGTTGTCTGCTGCTGCTGATGCTGAATGCTTCAGGCCGAAGCGATCAGTCAGCCCAGCGCTTTTGAGAGAGTTAGGCTGTGCTTAAGCTTCAAACGCCCGCGCAGGCCGCTTCGTCCCAAAAACTTGGTTTTCTCAGACTTAAACCCGGAGACACATTCGACCGTCCTCATCAAGACGTTCTTATCTTTGCCGAAAAATCATGACGCAGGTCTTCGTAGAATTTGTTCTTCGTCTCGTCGGAGTTGGTCATTCGGGGGACGCGGGCACTGATAGTGGTGGCAAATTGTCTTCCCGGAGGAGCGGGTCTAGGCTCATGAGGCGGTCGTCTGTGGTCTGCTGCAGACAACGCAATCATCCGACGATGTCCTTTCGGATGGCAAAGGCGACGCCAACGTCGTGTCACTCCGCCTTTGGGCGGTCGCTCTAGAAGAAAGTGTAGCCAGCACCCATCTCCAGTGGGCTGAGTCTTGCTCAGATTAGCGATGTCCACCTTGTAGGTCGCCAGTTCTCGCACCGCTCTCGCCGTTTTCCGTTTCGGTTGGGTGCCATCCGGATTGTCTGCCAGAGTGAGCGGGCTCACCTGTGGGGTGGAGCGGAGGGGGGGGGGGAAGTAGGATTGGTGTTGTTGTTGTTGTTTTTGTTCTTTGTTCGGTTTCGACCGCGACCTTCTCATCTAGAAGTCACGATACACTTGCAGATGGCTTGATTTCCCAGCATTCGTTTAGGGCACCTTTTCTATCCTCTTTCCCCGCCAGAGGGTAAACAGTGCTATCCCTAAGACATCCCAGGCGGCTATCTAACTCCACTATGGATCACGGTTTTGTTTAATGAAGAGTGACCCTAGTTACCATGGCCACCTACGGGTTTGAATGTCGCCCTTTCCGCAGGACCTTGAAGTGAAAGGGGAGGGGAGGGAAGGAAATGAGAGCAGAATTACTGAGTGTGGGTACACACACAACACCGGATCCCATCATCTGATTTACTCCGCCAGCCGGGCGCCTACGGGGCTGCTGCTGCTAGGTAAACCCTAACTTCGGGGAGCCAATGATGCGAATCGGATGCTCATTAAGGGCCGCGGCGAATAGTCACCATTTGCATGGTGCGACCTACTACCCATGCACGGATGCCCCTTAACTGGACTCCCCTCCAACCCGGCCGAACATATAAGAGTTCGTCGGAGATACGATGGGGAACCACTTGGAAGAGTAGAGTAGAAGCACCGCCGATCCGGCGGCGGATATCTTATGAGCGTCCGCATCATACGTCGAATCCGTATAGAAGAATAATTTTGCCAGAAACTGAGTGTATTTTCAACTTAGTCCTGAAACTGACCTCACACGGACCTAAGGAGTCTTATGAAGGCCATGTGCACGTCTGGCTGGCCCGATGGGAAACTCCATCTTTATTTTGTACGTTTGTTGGAAGCTTTGTCTCAAGTTAAGTGTAGTTTTTAACCATCCGAAGGGTTTCAACGCTTATCGTGGCTGAGTATGTCCGACCGCGTTACCCGTTGCCGTGGCCTACGTGTAGCCCTGGTTGCGAAGATGGAGGCACCATCGCTGGAAGAAGAGCGTTATTAGCCCGACGTTTCGGATTCTCACACGAATCCACCATCAGAGACAGAATCAGATAGGAGTGGTAAATTGCCCAGGTGTTGCAACAACTCCACTGCGTGCGATGAGCGTGGGAATCGATAACCTTGACCGGCACACAAGGGCATAGTAACGGCGCCGCAACTGCGTGCTTCAACACCTGGCCAGTCGAGCTGTGATGCACTCGGGAGCTGCCGACTGTGATAGGTATGTAGCGGCCTAGTAACTACATCCTATAAATACTGCAACACCTGGGCATTTTACAACCCTTATCCTACTCTGTCTCTGATGATGGATTCCAGTGAGAATCCGAAACTTCAGGCTAATAAAGCTCTTGTTCCAGCGATTATGTCTCCTTCTTCGCGACTACTTCCTGGAATTCGCCTCTTCGCCTCTTGTAGCCCTGGTTAAAAACAAAAGATGAAGTCAAAATAGCCACTCCAGTTCCATCTTGTTTTTTTTTGGTAGTTACTCCGGATTTAACTTTATACTTTACGGTTGGTTGTCGCCGGCTTTCAGTTCACTAAAGCGAATTTTGACGCACGCACAGAGATTTTGCACTTTACTCTGTAGACGATGGGGTTTTGAGGTTTCCATCAGCGTTGTACCTTATCTACGTGGGAGGATGCCAGGCGCAACCTGGTGAAATAATTTTCGGTTTTCATAAAACTGACCTCATCTGTCGTCCGCCGTTTTGTTTCCCCAATACTCCAGACAAACTAAAGTCATGTACTCAAACTTCACGCTATTGTTTACCAGGAGCCCGGATTCCCGCCCAAATTGATCGAGCTCTTCATGACCTGTGTTTAGTCAAGCTGCACCTGTTATTTACTGGCAGTGGCTACTTATCGGCGCTGAGGTAAAAAGAAAGTCGGTTTGGAAGTGCTCTCATAGTTGTGGTTATTGCCCTAACTCTCATTTTACATGCTCACTCTTTGGAGAATCAACAAAGCTGCTCTCGCCATCTTAATCTGCGCTGAGCGTCCTTTTTGTATTTTAAGGAAGCCTCACCCGTAGACTGGAGCAGGTCTTTTTGCGTGCGGCAACTTTTTCTTTAGCTGGATAGCAGACTGGTTCCTCCTTCCTCTCTCCCCCCCACCCCCAAGGTCTCAGACATTTAATCTATACCATGGCCACAAAGCGGTCCATATTCTTTTAAGCTGTATATTTTGGCGTGAATGGTAAAGTGTGCTGTTCCTATTGTCTCTTATATAGGCTGTTTTGGCCGAGTTCGACTTTGGTCTCAACTACGCCTGGCTGCTTTGTGCGTTCGCCGTGATAACAGCCAACAGCATCTTGTGTCCCCTCATCACGCCATTCGGTAGGCCCTCTTATGTTAGTGTCTTTTTATCATTTCGGTTTCGCCACTTCCGCGGCTATTTCGTAAACTGCTACTCAGGATGTCTTTAGGCTTCCGATATTAAGTGCAGCTGTTTGTATCAAATTGTAGAATGCCTAACTGCCCTACTTCAACCCAATCTGGGGTGACGATAGGACATGCAGCCTCTAGTTCTTATAACCATAGTGTTTCTGTTTGCCTTACTTATGCAAGCATGTTATATTATGGCTATGGTTGCGACTAACACTTGTGAAGATGAATGCGTTCAGTGTTAAGGTTACGGTTGGGTCAAAATCAGTCTTGGGTTTAAGGTTAGGGTCAACGTTCAGCTTGCCTGCCACGTGCCGTCTTACCAAATCCGACCTTTAAGCAATAACCTCGGATTGCCTGTTTTCCGCCTGTTTAAGCGCTCATATTTCGTGTCTTTCAAATTGCACAGTCTGTTCCGGCACCTGGTTGGAGTATAAAAAAAAACCTCTGGCAGAAATGCGAGTTTTCTCATTGCCTTTCGCTGATTCCGCTACCGCGTCTGTATGTCCTACAGATAAAACTGGTATTAAAATCCTTCCCGGATTGCGCGAATCCTTATGGGACCACCTGTTTAATCCTCACCAAACTTGAATTGGCGAAGTTGGAGGTGCTCATGGTCAACAATTTAGGCCAGCTATCCTTGATATATTTTGACAGCATTGTGCCTGTTTAAAAGAAGGCGACCCAATTGGTGCAAAAAAAATCATTTGCCTGAAATTTCGGACTCACTTTCGAAAGCAGCAACAGATAGTAGCAGTGAGCGCACATGGGTTGCAGTATTTACTAGACGCAGCTGCCGGTATAATAATAATCCTGGTTGGCTCGATGATTGCTTGATCGCCGGCGTTCGAGTCGCTGATTGCCACAATTTCACCACCAGTGTTGGCGTGTTAATTACCCTGCCATTCGACTAGCCGATACGGTCAGAGGAAGAAGCAGTTTTGCTCGCGTGCCGAATTACCCCGCCCAAGCAAAGCTTGGGTACTGATTATCTAGTCGAAGACCATCGTGCTTGTTGGTAGACTGTGAGCCGGCGAATGGTGATTCAGCAGCCAACGGTTCACGTGGTCCTCGCTTTTCGCGAGAATTCCAGCTCGTCAGACTTGAATGTGTAGCCGAGTCCCGTCGAATAATCCCGACTTGAGAACAGGCGTCATTTTTCTTCACTATTGCTGCATGTTAAACCATCCACGTTTGGATGTATTTCTGGGTTTGTCCGACGTAGTTGCGTTACCTATAAATGCTGACTAAATTCTTGTTTTGACGTCCGAGTCGCCTTTTTTACAACTACGCCCTTAATCTTGCGTTATCACTTGTGCCGACAGTTGTTCCTATCGACGAAATACTTGACTTGTTTTTGAACCGGCTACACTTAGTTATGGCACGCCTTTCCGGCCACTGCCTCTTATTCCAACCTCTGAGGCAGAGAGAGAGCGCGCGAGTTCGATCCAGCGGGGTATTTTCTTCACTGTAAATGGACAAACGCGTTTCCATTTTATCACGAAGCATCGATGGTCGTGGCTTGAAGTTTCCATTTAACGCGGTAAGCAGGCCCTGCTCCGGACTGAGGATTTAACTG